>LPNX010109624.1:520726-558832 GCA_001517045.1 Pseudotsuga menziesii | reverse complement strand
TAGTGCAGTCCATGGGAGGTGTGTTTTTTCCTTCTTCAAGGCTGATCCCTGAAAGGAAAGGGAATGGTGCAGGCCTACATTCAGCCATGTTAAACTTTAATAACAGGTCTGAAATGTATTTTGACTAAGTGACCATAATCCCATCATAATTTTGCTCAATTTCGAGCCCCAAAAATTGTTTTAGAAGCCCCAAATCACTCATTTCAAAGGCATTGTGGAGAGCAGTTTTGATGGCTGAAATGGAGGCAATTGTGCTACCTGTGATCAGTAAGTCATTTACATATAAAAAAATAATAATAATATGATCATCATGCTGTTGTAAATACACATTTGGATCTGATCTACATCGCTGAAAGTTTTGCGAGAGAAGGAAGGCATCCATCTTGGAATACCTCTCTCTTGGGGCCTGTTTTAAACCATATAATGACTTCTTTAGCTTGCAAACCAAAGATGGATCAGTGATGTAACCTTCAGGCTGATTCATGTATATCTCCTCATGAAGATATCCATGCAGAAAGGCTGACTTAACATCCATGTGATGCACCTCCCAGTGCTTGGATGCGAAAATAGCCAAAACAAGGCGGATGGAGTCCATTTTTGCAACCGGTGCAAAGGTCTCATGGTAGTACACTCCTTGGACCTGAGAGAAAACTTTTTCTACCAGCCTTGCCTTATATTTGTAGTTTCTTCCATCAGCAGCAACCTTTTGTCGAAACACCCACTTGCATTGAACCAATTTCCTTCCCGGAGGAAGAGAAACTAGCTCCCAAGTAGTGTTTTTCTGAAGAGAATTCATCTCTTCATCCATGGAAACTTGCCATCTCGGATCCTTCCGAGCATGGTAGTAGGATTTTGGATCTTAACTAATCATCAAATAGCAAGTTTCAGACAGCAAAATATCAGAACAAGAAAGTGCAATACCTGCTCTTAGGAAATCAAACCCGGTTCTCCTTGGATCATCCGGATTTCCAATGTTGTCTCCTGCGGAAGAGAGTGTCTGTCGGGCCCATGTAGGAAGATGTTTTTGCACTTCAGGTTCTGATTCAGTATCTGATTTCTGTGGCACAGTGATATCAGAAATCATAGGATCCAAATCAGGGTCATCATCCCCAATTTCATCATCCAAATATTCAGTGGAATAGGAAGGAATTTCAGCAGTTTTCTCCTCCACTAGTTCCACCTCCTGAAGAGGCTCATCGAACTTGACACTTCTCTCGATGATGATCTGTTTGGTTCTGATATCCAGCAGCTTGAATCCTTTAGATTCATCAGGATATCCAATAAACATAAATTCTATGCTCTGCGGTTGCAAATCCCTTCTTTTATCAAGAGGAATTCGAGCCCATGCAGTGGACCCAAACACCCGTAGGTTAGACACATCTGGCTTGTGTCCAAAGTATGCTTCGAAAGGAGTCTTACCTTTCACTGATGAATGTGGCACCCTGTTATGAATGTATGTTGCATCATGCATGGCTTCAGCCCATAAATTTTCAGCAAGCTTCTTTGACTCCAACATACAGGTGGTCATTTCTTTGAGAGACCGGTTCTTCCTTTCTGCTACTCCGTTCTGCTGGGGAGTGTAGGGAATTGAATGTTGGACCTGAATACCACTTTGGGAGAATATGGACAGAAACTCTTTACTGACATACTCCCCTCCATTATCAGATCTCAATATCTTGATCTTAAGCCCAGAGGCATTTTCGATCAAAGCCTTCAATTCAGAAAATTTTTCACATACCTCTAATTTATTTTTGAGAAAGAAAACCCATGTATACCTGGAAAAATCATCAATAAAGGTAAGAAGGTACCTTGATCCATTCATGGATGTGACAGGAATTGGACCACTGATATCATAATGTATCAGCCCCAATATGCTTGTAGCTCGGTTTGCCTTCCCCCGATCGAACTTGTGCTCAGGGTGCTTTCCAATCACACAGCCCTTGCAGACTCGCGTAGTTGCCTTGATGACTGGAAGGCCTTCAACCATGGAATGTTTCTGTAATTGCTGCAAATATTTGAAATTAATATGGCCAAACCTTTCATGCCACAGCCTACTAACCTCATTTCCATGAGTTAGCAAAGCGGTGGGCTTTTCATCCGCAACAAAGTGAGAAAACTCATAGGCTTTTGCATGATGATTTGCATGGCCTTTTGCAATAAGTTTCCCGGATGAAATTTCTGCTATCTCAACATCATTTGGGATGAAAGAGACCCTCTTAGGAATTCCTGTATGTTTCATTTGATAGACACTAAGAATATTTGCTGCAAGATATGGTACATACAAAACATTAGAAAAAGAACCATTTTCTAGATTTACAGTACCTTGTCCTTTGGAAATGATGGTGGAGTCATCTCCCAAGTGGATGGGGATGGATTTGCTGGTATCCAAGGATGAAAAGGAGTCTTTTTCAGCCATCATGTGATTCGAATCTCCACTATCAATCAGAAGTGATTTTGACTTCAAAGTGCTTGCCATGAGGGCATGACCTTTCTCATGCTGTGGTTCCCGGTCTTGTTGATCTTTCCTCCGAAAGCTCTCCGAAAGATTGATGTGATTCTTCTCAAGGAGAGAGGTTGCTTCATAAAAAAATTTATTCATGCAGACATGTTCAGGGTGAAAACCCTTCCCGTAGTAAGAACACCTGACTCTTTCTTTCCCATTATGCCCTTTTCCTTTGTTCTTCCTTGAACCGAAAAATTCATCATGCTGCTGATTTTCAAATCTAGGCTTTGGAGCATCAAATTTAGTTTTCTTATTTTTTTGCTGCTTACCCTTACCTTTCACATCTTTGGGCCCCATGACATAGAGGGCTTGGTCTTGGGAAGATCGGATGATCCCCATTTGGACAAGCTTGTCATGTTCACTAGTTAGAGCCTCAATGAAGGCATCGAGTGTAGGCATCTTCCATTTGGGAGTTGTGAGCTTCCCTACACGGAATGTAGAAACAAAAACTAAATAATCAGCCCTGAGTTTGGAGAGTATGGCTAAGATAAGCTGATCATCTTCCTTCTCCACTTTGCATTGCTTCAAGAGAAAAACAATATTCTTAAACTTTGTAAAGAAATCATTCAGAGTCTCGAAATTGGAAGGTTGGAGAGACATGAGTTCATTTTCGAGTTGATAAACTCTCATGTCATCATGCTTTCCATACAGTGATTCCAATTTGTCCCATATTTCTTTTGGTGTATTCAGATCCGTAAGATGGAAAAGAAGTTCATCGGAAATAGAGAGGCATAAGAAACCGAAGGCTTCATCCTTTTTGTTGAAGAATCTTGATTTTTCTATGGTGGATCCAGGCTCCGGTTCAGTGTCCATGGTGACTCTGTGGAGTCCTTTGCCTATTAGCTGATGTTCCATTCTAATTTTCCATGTGTGGAAATTGTATGGAGTCAAAATAGGTACTGAGGAGGCTGCTGAGGAGGCCATCTGGATTTGCTTGTAGCGAATGCTTCACCTGTAGAAACCTAAAAATCAAAACATAAAGGGAAAAATAAAAGAATTGAACTATTGCTCACATTTCATGGAGAAATTGATCTCAGTGCTTCCGTAGCTCTGATACCATATTAATTCTTCACATTGATCTAGGAACTAAGATTCAATCTCATCAAAGAATTATTAACAATTACTCATGAATTGGAAATTTTCAGGAACCAAATAGGTTTCCTCTCTGTATATTATATAAACAATAAAGGATTACAATACCATGCATAATAAATGGCTTAACTCAATGAAGAATTCGAATACCTAAGAGGACAATTCGAATTCAATGAGTGAGTCTAGATTAACTAACTCTTTGCCATGCAATCTCACTCAGTTAACCACTTGTCCAAAAACCTAATTGACTCACCAAACCATTAACTGAAGTTGGAGTGTAATAAATGACTTAATCTCAACTGAAGGAGATCAAACACATGTCATAGCAATCCAATCATCAAGTGCTAGTACTGCATGACTCCAATAAACCCTGATGAGGTTAACTGAAGCTGAACTGACCATCAGAAGTTGGTGAAGGGGCCTAGTTAGCTCCAGTTCATTAAATAATAATAAAATAATCAATAAATAATTATTAAATAATATATTTAATGCATGGAGGCGCCTTAACTGACTGTAACTGATTGGTTGAACTGAAAGTAACCCCCAGTTAGCAATTAGGTGCATGAATGTCACACAGATCACCCCTGGAGTGCTCCAGTTAGCCTCCTTGACTGTAAGAAAGGCTAAGTTATCCTCCTTGACTGTAGGTAGGCGTGGGAGTGACTGGGATGATGGTAATTAATGCTCCTTGATGTCAATTAAACTTAGGATAGTGGTTTAACTAGGCCAATTTGACTGAAGAGTGAGGATGAAGGTAAATGTCTCCAACAACAACAAGACCATACACCCACGGGTCCCCTCATCTTGACGATGGAAAGGACACGACCTACACTGTTGTTGATATCAAACGGGAAATCTAGCCCATGAACCATAATAAACAAATGCATTGAAGTAAAATACATGTATAGATGCATTATGCATGAAATATACAGTGGAAGAAAATACATTCTTTCAAGCATTCAAAATTTTCATATTAATTCATAAAACAAATAATTTATAGATATTAAGCACACAAAAATACTTATCTCGAGAAGAAGATTCCCCACAACTAGCTATGTCTCTTCAACGTTCAACCCAACCATAGGCCAGTGTGCTCATCAATCTCTCAGCATCACTACCACCCCCAAGCTGCGCATGATTTCCACAAGGAACTAGGGAACAACAAGTTTACACATAGCAATACCATACAACCACATTCAATCCAACACATAGTTGGGTTTCACAGACTGTCCAACCAAGCCAATAAAAAATTGGGTTTCATAGGAAACTAAGGAAATAATCCAATAGCACATGGGTTCCTTGGGCTTACTCAACCAAGCCAACAATCACATCCAAACACAATCAACCCTATAACAGATGGGTTCATTGGACTTACTCAGCCAAGCAAACAAACAGATTCCCTTCCTCGCAAAATACATTTTTTGGGTTGTAGAGAAATGTTTGGAAACCACAAACAGAAATGGCAGGTGGGGAAACACAACCCAGAGGAGAAAATCCATGTTCAAGAAACACTCATGGACATTACAAGAGAAAAAATGACCCCTATTCACACCCAAATCGTGAATGTGAATTCAGACAACACCTATGGGAATTTCGGGAGCAAATCCAGCCTCAACAAAAGCCCAAAAAGTGAATCTCGGCTACACATTCACTCAGCAACACAAAATGACTTCCCAACTATAGAGAAAAAAATGGGAAACAACAGAAGAATGCGAGGGAAACTCCCAGCTTGCTCACAGGGGGGGAAATGACCTCTTCAAACCCAAAAATCGTGGTCCCCTTATTCCCATTCTCCTAGCAACACAAAAAATGAATCCTAGGCATGGAGAAGTAAAGACACTAATACATTTGGGCGGATTTTTCCATGAAATATTTCCACATTTTGAACATTCGTGGATTAATGCTTCATTTTTTTTACCATGGCGAAAAAACCATGGAAATATCGATGTTTTTTTAATTTTCGACGCACTTTCGTCTCTATATCGATGATATATGGCTATCTTTTCACACCCGCCAAACCAATGCCAGTTTTCGTCTCTATATCGACGATATATGGCTATCTTTTCACACCCGCCAAACCAATGCCAGCTTTCAACAGCTCTTGGCAAGCTGTTTATGCGCACGCGGGTTAACTCATGCATTTTTGTCCACATCTAACTAAGAAGATCTTGCTATTTGCATAATGGAGTAAACTTGTTCTGGGTGAGAAGTGAATTCCAACCCTCCCTTGGTTTATATTCTCAGTTCATATTTAAGCCAGCAAGCATGAAGCTGAAACTGAATGTCAAAGAAAAAGATTGCTTCTATCTTCTATCCGATCATAGAAAGAAATCCTGATATGGAAACCCTCAATAATAATAAAATAGATTTGATTTTTTTCCCCGGCTGTTACATCTTTTTTGTTGGGTTTGGGTCTGATTGGCTATGTGTGGTATAATATTTTATTTATATGACAGAAACCTCCTATACCCCTGCCTTAGGCCATCCATGTGCCCTTATATTTTGCATACAGACATTTACACTTGTTCATATATGATGTCTCCATGGATAAATAGTAATTTCCATGAAACTGACTACCTCATTGCATCTATCTCTGCTACTGCAACCTAGTTACCTATATGATGTCAGCATAGATAATTTTACCTTTTATATTTCCAATTTACAACTGCTTTACGGGATCATGCGAAGCTGTATCACTTAGCAAATTTCCTATAGTTGTGGCAAGGTTCTTGGTGATTGATTGGGTGAATATTGAGCCCAGATTTCTTTATCAACCATATCCAAAACTAGAGAGATCAATCATACTTTGCAACAATCATCTGGATGTAAATTCACAAAAGGTAAGCGTGCATCTTTTTTGGGGGGATACAAACTAACATTGAGGCTCAAAATAACAGTTGTATTCTTTGGGTCATGTACATTACGAATGGATTTAAAAACCCTGCAACTCCCTCCTTTTATTTATACCAGAGTAATTGCAACAAGAGGGTCTAGTTAACAATGAATCTAGCCAATTCATTTTTTTTATAGACCCTATGCTCCACTAAGCTATTGGTCATTGACACAGTGTTAATTAATTTCCACAATATAAGGACAACTTTCTGATTGGACCATTTGGGCCACCTAGTGTTCCAATGCCCAAACTATCAAGGTCTCCTTGTGAGTAAATCAAAGGCCATTGCACAACACTTGTTGGCATCAATGAAAACTTCAGTTTGTTAGACACAATGCTCACTAATATGGGGGATGAATTAGTGAGCTAAGGCTTGAACTTAGTTTGAAAGTCTTTTTCTACCAATCTTATCATTTCCACAACCATCTATGTCACCAATTTTGCTTGTCTATTGTCATGTCACCATCTCCTTATCATCTTTGCACCAACATCTTTGTCTTGCCCAAATCATCTTCAAATGACCACATAATGGGTCATTTGACTCTCTAGATGTTCCATGCTTGTCATGCTTGCTTGTCAACGTCATTATGCATGTCCTTAGTCATCTATGTCCTTCATGTCTTGTTCCAATTACACCTTGCCATGTCATCATGCTTAGACACCTCTTCGAATATATGTTTGTTATTTATTGTTTTAATGAAATAATCAATTAAAACTTCTTCTAAACATTGAATCTCTCCAATAGTAATATGTGTCTCTTCAAAACTCTATCTTAATTATTTTTATTAAATATTTGTTCATTTTTCTAAATACATTCTTGTAGCTTCTTATTTAATAAACTCTGTTTATTATTTTTCACTAACTTTGCATGTCCATCTTTTGCATATATGACCATCATAATGCAAACTAAAAGTATGGCTGGATTTCCCCCTCAACAAGGATCAAATCCATGTCACCTTTTGAATTTTTTGATACACACGCATTATCTGGAGATCATTTGAAAATAGGATTCCAAAATGTTTAATTTAACACTTAGACAAAATTGTTTTTAACTTCATGTAAAAACAATTTTTCTTCTACTTTGGTAGATTCATTTCTCCCTCATTTGGTCACCATAAGGAAACCTACAAGCATGGCTAGATATCCATTTGAACAATGAACAAGACCATATCACAAGATAAATCTGTTGACACACACACATCCTCTGGAAAGCATTTCAAAATATCTTCTCAACCTATTTTGAACATCAAAACATATTTCTTCCCATTTTGGCAGACTCGTATTTCACACGTGTGAACACTCTATGGAGACCTGAAGTCAAGAGCATATGGAAAACTTACCAAATAATGGATCCATGACATTTGATAAATTTACTTGCACAAAGACATCACTTGGCGAGCATTTCCAACTGACCCCTCAAACTCCTATTTTTAAGTACACTTGGTCAATTTTCTTTTGTTCTCATTATGCAAAATATTATTTTTCCTATTTTTGGTAGATTGATATTTTGCATATGAGACCATCATAAGACAACCTGAAGGTATGGCTAGATATTCAATTCACCAAGGAACATGACTATGCTACCTGATGAATTTTATCATCAAAATAACCCCTCCTTGCAGGAATTTCAAAATTCCTTTTCAATTTCCCGAATCTAACACAACCAATTTTCTTCTGTTCTTAAAATGCAACATAATATTTTTCTTACTTTTGGCAGATTTATATCTTTGTCATAAAACACTCCATGGGATAACTGAGACCATGGTTAGATGTACCCATCAACAAGATATAGCCTAAAACTTTCATATTATTTTTCTCATCATCCTATGAGATAGGGCGGGCATTTACCTCAGACCACTGAGGCAGTTTTGCCAGTACTGGAATAGTGCAAAACAGCTTGAAACTCTATTTTGGCATACCAGTATCTTTGTCATCAAACATCTTCTTTGAGAACCACGACCAGGGTGAGATAGCCTCTTCAACAACCTATAAGATTATATCTTCAGATAATTTTTATCATACACCTATAAGGTACAGAGGGCATGTTTCGAAGGCCACATGAGCCAGTTTTTCCAACAATAGGACAGTTTTCTTAGTTTGGTCCAATCTGCCTAAAACACTATTTTGGCAGGTTCATAACTTCTTCCTCAGGTACTTCCAAGACCGTTTGAAGACATGATCAGGTAGTAAAAATATCAATCTACAAGCCCCCCATATAGTGAGGGCATTTTCTTCAACACACAATTTGTGGTGGGCATTTTCTTAAGGCTACCTGAGCTAGTTTTCCAACACTTGGTCATTTTCAGGACTTTCTCCAAATTTTATTTTGGAACCTCATTTTGGCAGATTCATAACTTTGTCTTTAGACATTCTTAAGGAGAAATAATACCATGGTTAGTTAAAAAAAACCAACACACTACAAGACCCCCATGTGCTACGGGAATTTACTCTAACCCATAATTTAGGGAAGGCATATTTTTTAGGCTACTTAGCCATTTTTTCTTGCTCTGGCACAAACCCCTATTTTGGAAGGTCCATAACTTCTCCCTCGAGCACTTTTAGGACAAACTGAAGACATGGTCGGGTAGGAAAAACAAAAATCTACAAGACCCCATGTGGTGCGGGCATTTATATTCTCCTATAAATTATGGCATGCATTTATATTCTCTTAGATTAGTTTTGAATACTTTTTCATACTTAGTCAATTTCCAAAGTTTCACAAAGTTGGTAGGTTGACATCTTCCTCCTTAGAGACTCTCTTGTGAGGCAAGTGACATGGTTGTATGCTCCATACAATAATATAGAGACTCACATTCTCAATACATTTTTCACATCATCCTATGAGGCATGGCGGGCATTTCCTTAAGGCCACTTAGGCAGATATAACACCAATTCCATACTTAGAAAAATTTCTCAATTTGGACTAATCTGCCTAAAACACCCTTTTTCAAGGTCCATAACTTTTTCTTGATCCACTTCCAAGACAAACTGAATACATGGTCAGGTAGGCTGAAGACCAATCTACAAGACCCCCGTGTACTACAGGAATTTACTCTAACCCATAATTTATGGCTAGCATATTTCTAAGGCTACTTAACCATTTTTGCATCCACCAGTGAAACACCCTGTTTTGGCAGGCCTATATCTTTCTCCTCAAGAAATATTAAAGCAAACTCAAATCATGAATAGGTATCCAAACCAACTAGCCATAGGACGGTACCATGGGGTGGGAATTCTTCTCAAACCATGAATTGTGATGAGCATTCTCTTAAGGTTGTTGGGACCAATTTTGACTAATGCTGTTGGGACCAATTCTTCCTTAAATATCTACTGTAGTTTTGTGAGGCAAGTGACATGGTTGTATGCTCCATACAACACTCTATAGACTCGCATTCTCAATACATTTTTCACATCATCCTATGAGGCATGGAGGGCATTTCCTTAAGGCCACTTGGGAATATTTAACACCAATTCCATACTTAGACATGTTTCTCAATTTGGTCTAATATGCCTAATAGACCATTTTGGCAGGTCCATAACGTTTTCTTCATCCACTTCCAAGACAATTTGAAGACATGGTCAGGTAGGCCAAAGACAAATCTACAATACCCCCATGTGTTGTGGGAATTTATTCTAACCCATAATTTAGGACAGACATATTTCTGAGGCTACTTAGCCATTTTTGCATCCCTAGTGAAAAACCATGTTTTGGCAAGCCTGAACCATATACACTAATGATGAATTCTGGACCATATATACACTAATGCTCAAACATGAAAAGAAAATACAAACTAGAATGAAAAAGAGGATAAAAATTCACGTAAAGAATTTACTTAATGAAGAAAAAGACAACACAGGAATCTCTGCCATGAAAGGATTATCATTCATCTGCAATTTTATTCATATATATCTAGAAATATTGAAACACGTTACAGTGGAGAGCCTCTGATCTTGAAAATTCCCAATTCTTCTCCCCTTTGTGGGGAGAAATTTATACTATCTCAGTCCCTGAGGCTAATCCTTGAAACAGGACATGAAACTGTTTACAGTCATAATCAAATACTAAAAACTTAGAGCATGGTACTACTGACATGGTTTACATATATTAAAACAGACATTATATATGGAGCTAATGTGCATGCTTAGTCTGGATGGCAGCACGTTGCTTTTGTTTCTTATCTTGCATGTCGTGAAAACTAATTTAAGGATGCTTCTGATGACTCATTGCTGACTAGGCTCGACCACTCATCTATCCGTTGAATAAAAAATGTGTCCTTCCCTAAGTGTGTGTAATTTTCTGCTCAAAGGAACCTTTCTGCATGGTTTTCAGACTGGAAAAGGAGTTTATATCCTTTCCATGCTTTTCCTTTTCTACAAGCCCCCTCTGTCCTGGTAATACTGTTGTATGAGGGGACTTGGAGGAGGGAAAATTTGTACTCCCCACCTCCCATGGCGCGAGTTATCCTACAGGTCATACAATGTGGGGTGTCTTCCACCTCCTCACCACCTCAAAAAAAGTTGGGAATTGGAGTTCACAAACGATGCGATGAAGAGTTTGGACACCTGCCACCCTAGCACGAGAATTCGCTCCTACTAGTTTCTACTGAACACAGTCACCATGTACCAAGATTTTGGAAGCTTTGATTTCTTCTAGGGTTTTTAGGGAGACATTCCTAGGACAGGAAAACCTAGGCACCGCACAACCAGAGGTACAACTATCTAGAAACATTCAAAGTGATTCACATCTAGGCCCCGATGGTTGGCGCTTTCCCAGTGTGAAAAACTAGGGCAACAGATGAGCATGGAATTAAGCTCACCAACCATCAACACCCCAAAACTGACAAGCTTCTCAAAGCATATCGCCATTTCAACTCTTTCAAAATTCTCAGAATCTCTTAGCAGAATAACACTTCGAGCATTATCTCTAATTACTAATTCAGCTTATGCATATTAATTGTCTTGGGAATTAGGTGGTGTTTATATAGGGTGATGAAGATGAACATGGATACAAAGATTACTGGTCAGCATAATGGCAGCACAAGTGGAAACGTGGGTAGGGATCTCTAATTTCTGTTGAGAATCCAATCATGCCGCCTCCTTTGAATATGTTGAATTCATGTCCATGTGACATTATTTTCCTTTTCACTTACACTGACAGTGGTGTTCAGAACGTTTTCAGCTAGCTGCATCCCTTTATTTCATGTAGAGGCCAGGTTCATCGCTTCAAAGATCTAAACCTGATGATCTCCTGCTATTTTCTACGCAAGCCACGTGTCAGATATCTGGAGTCAGGAAGGGTGGTGAATTAGTGATGCTTTGGACATGATATTCACCTAAGGCATGTCACAAATGGCGTCAAGGGATATGATTATTGGTCAGCTTGTATGTGAAGTCATCCTTTCTATACCACACCTCACCAAGACACCACCTTTACTAGGTTGAATGGCTCCAGAGTCGCTAGGGATCAAATTTGAAGGGAAGGTCTCATTTTACTTTGAAGGGCTGCGAGAAATTGAACCCTTCAATGTTGACATTTAAAAATAAATCATTCTTTTCATTTGAAAATGTAAGTGTTAAGAAAAATTTCATTATTTATTAAAAACATCGTATAGAAAAAAAATGACAATAAGAAGAAATCCCAAGTGATTCAACATTTACATGGAATTAGTGAGGTAAACCACATAAATATGATTTTATCACTTCTTGATTCTTTTTATGGGGATTACTGAAGAGTTAGTATAGAGGAGGAGAGACTAAAATAAAGGTTGATAATGAATAACATGTAACGGTGATGGAAGATGAGATTGGGAAAAAGCCCATTTAGAAAGAGATTGATGCACTTGTTTTGTTAATGTGAACATAGCCATACCATTAGGAGTATTGGTTTTTTGTATTGCATGTTCTTTGGCATATTTAATTTTTGAAGGGAAATGTTTGTTTCCTATCACGCTAAAGTGATTAGAGTAGTTGAGAACTACTCGCAACCTTATATGAATGCATAATATGAAATTAGGGGTGAAACTAGGCTCATGGGGTACTAAAGCTTATCTATGTCTAGGATTGTTTTGAGAAGACCTCCACTATTAGAACTGCTATGTTACAAGGCCAAAAGAGATCAGGCATCAAATTCCTAACATTAATAACAAACTAAAAAGATGATATTTGTCTAGTGCCAACATATGCACCTAAAACTAGTGTACTTCTAACATTGTACATCCCTGTGAGATTTAAAATTGTTGATCCTTGTTGTGACCACTTGATCATTTCCATAACCAATGGTTTAAATAAATAACATAAAAGTAAAAAAATTGGAAGAATAACTTTTCCATGACATTTTACCTTACCTGTTTTGAAATGAACTTTTCTACATGCTATTAAAAGCATTGTACTATTATCTTTCCAGCTAAATAAGTTTTTTAGGATTCACATTTCCATTAATGGAAAAAAAAAGTTACAAATACCATCACAAATCTAATTGATATGTTTGTCCATATGGACATATTTCATGAGATAATAGCCATTCAAATTCAAACTCCACCTAATCCCTAAGCATCATCTTCACCATAACAAACCTAAGTATTAGAAGACTTGAAAATTTATCTTTCAAACTCTAGTCTTGACTCTACTAACATCTAGATGTCAAATGAGAGGGATTGATAGGGATTCTCATTTCTCTTTTCAAAACTCGATGCATATAATTATTATTCAAACACATTGAAAAAATTATCCTTCGGTGCACCTACCTAAAAGAAAAACCCCATAATGTAAACCTAATGCTTTTAGGAAACAATTTTTTCATCAACCCTAAATTCAACAACTATTTTTAGAATTGAATCATGTCCTCCCCAGATGATCAATTAAAAGTGATCAAACAAAATCCCCAAATTTACGTGGATTATGGATAGTCTTTGATGTGTCCAAAGACTTTCATAGATCATTCTTTGTTTCGAGGGTGCTCAGGGCGCAGATCAGAGAGCCCACGGAAGGAAGAGGAGGAAGAATAAGAGGACTCAAGTCAAAAGATGAGGCGAGTGAGGATGGGAGACATAATAGGGGATATCAACACTATCAACCTGCACATCTTGATTTGGGGAGATCAATATCAACTGCCTATCTCTAAACTACCTTCATCAGGACCGCTTAACCTTGAGAACTTTAACTTTCGGCTAACCCTTTTTCATATGAATGAGTGAGAAACTTCTGATCATATAATTCTTCTCACCCATTGATCTACCCAACATCTTATTCCAACCATATATCTTCTCATCCCCTAACATTTTCCGCAGATTGACCGTAGATGTTGATTAGGAAGAGGGAGATGACAATGATGATGATGATATTGATGTGATGACAAGATCTTTACTTTGGTATTCACTAAATTGTTCTGAGATTTGCCAACCTTATAATAGAATGGTTATGAGTGATTATTCACTCCTATAAAGAATGCACTTTATGGAACTACCAAACTGCTCAGTTTGGATCTTCCTCTTTTAAGACACCAGACTAGGTCCATAAGTCTTGATTCTTGATGTGCACAAATCTAAGAACAGGAGGCTTCATAGGGAAAAAAAAGTTGTATTTTGTTTTTTCTACTTCCTCGGATCATATTGAATTATCAGATTAGTCCTTGGAATGTGTGTCAGGAGCAATCCTAAATTTTTCACTCAACTGGCTGCTCCCCGGCCCTGTCATGTAGATGTCTCCATTCACTGAGCTCCCCCTAAAGTTCTGATGATGAAGATGATGATGATGATGATGATGATGACGACGACAAAAATGATGATGATGATGATGATGATGACAATGATAATGAAAATGATGATCATGATGATGATGAAGATGATGATCATGATAATGGAGATGTCGATGAGTTGGATGACGATGATGTTGATGATGAATATGATGATCAAGATGAAGATGTTGATGATAATGATGATGAATATGATGATGATGATGGTGATAATGAAGACGTTGATGATGAAGATGATGATTATGATGATGATGATGATAAGGAATATGACGATGATGATGATGATAACGAAGATGACGATGATGAAGAAGATCATGATGACGATGATGATGACAATGATGATGATGATTATGAATATGATGATGATGATGTTTATGAAGACGACAAAGATGATGGTGATGACAATGACAAGGATGATGATGATCATCGTCATTTTTTTCATCATCACCATCATCTTTGCCGTCCTCATCATCATCATCATGTTTGTCCTTGAAGGGACTTATGTATAGGATCTCACTATAAGCAATGCAACCAATACAAATTATGACAAAATCCTAGTTAAATTAAATTAAGTTAAACTACACTAAATTAAAAACATAGAGTTGTTTAACTATAATTAATTTAAAATGCAACAAAATATAAAATATGCAAATTAAAAAACCCAAAATAAACTAAACAAAAGATAAATATGCAAAATAAAAAACAAAACAAAAAACCAAATATAAAATATGAAAATAATCAAACAAAAAATGTAGAATTCAAAACACCCGCGCACTAGCTCATTAGCATTCAAAAACACCCGCGTAGGATCTGCTCTAGCTCCCATTTGGGGGTTTTCAATTTTAAACTTTCACTGAAGGATATGGAACAGGCTATGATGTTTTTTTTACAGGAAGGGAGGGAAAAGGACTTTTCCTATTAGTGCATCATCTACTCCCTTCACATGTGAGCCCATGCTTCTAGAACCACCTGCCCCACCTCTAGAATGGCAACGATGTTTAGACCTTCAGGTTTGTTTCCTTCTATGTTTTTCTTGATTACCTATTGTGTTTTTATTTTATTCATGGTTTTTTTCATTGTTGTGGATGTGGTGGAGGTGAAATGGCTCAAATATCCTTGCAAGCATGAAGCATGAGTTGTCCAGGTGAACTTGGGAACTTCAATGTGAGAAATAAAACCAACAGTTATCGAGGAAAAGGAGGAAGGGAATGTGGAGCTATATAATTGTAGGGTATGCTCTGAATGGGAAAGATGAAGAGGATTCTGATTTTACTTTCTTGACGATGCTTCTGATTTGTGCAAACATCATGGATTATGATCAGGGTAAGCAAGTTCATATCCTCACCATAAAATATGGATTCGATTCATATGATTTTGTGGGTATTTATCTAGTTGGCATGTCTGCAAAATGTGGGTTTGTTTCTAGTTTTGTCCATTCCTTTTGGGCATCATGTCAAAATTCCCATGAATTGACAATTCAAAGCTAGACTATGAATGTTTTTAATAGTATGATTGTTAGTTTTTCTTTGATAATGGTAACTTTTTGGAGTTTGAAGCCTGAATGTTCTATAACAAACTGTTTTTGTTTTCTTAGAGTGGTTTTGAGGCTACTGAGCAGAGATTTGTAGCAATTGTGGAATTCTAGATCTTGTCTTGAGTTGTACATGCATAATTGCTTTGAGTAATTGGTGAGACATCAACCCCAGCCATAGCATTCGCTTGTTGAGGCCTGGAAATTCATAGGAAACAATAGCAAGGGATTCTCCCCAGTCAACGTTCCCAACTAGCCCATGACTGTTTGGTGTAGGGAATCCGTCCAGTTTGCGGTCCGGATACTGTAGGTCAAGTAACAAAAACAAAGGTTTTACCAGTTGAGGCCCGGTCCACCGTGTACTTTTTTTATTTTTGACTTAAAGTATGAAATGCACGTTCCTAACTAAATGCAGGGTGAGAAGGATGCAGGGAGCAGTCATAATGTGATGCACAAGTTCTTACCTCTCATCTTAGCACTCACAAGAATCTAAAGCACATATGCAAGAATGAAGTAAACTAACTATCTATCTATCTATCTATCTATCCCTGGGGAGCCAAATTATAATTTATTTATGAGTAATGTGTATTATTCATGCATTATAAATAGAAATTACAGATAGGTGATATTCCTACCTACAACACATGAACGATTAAAGATATTTAGACAATCAAATAGCTAAGTGTTTTATGAACATCATACATTAATCATGGTGGTAATTCCACAAAATAAACTAGAAATCATTTAAAAAAGAACATAGGTTCCAAGAGTTAGAACGATCTCACGGTTAATGGACACAAAGCTGGAAAAACAAAATAGTTCATCTTTCAGCCATCCACAGCATAACATTTGAAAGTCACACCAATATTTCTCCAATAGGAAAACCATAACTCTTTATTGCAAAAAAAAGAGTAGTTCTTCTTACAATATTGCTTTACATTTTCAACTGGGAAAAAGCCCCTTTTCCCTAAAAGTCTTCTATATTTATACAAAAGGGTGAGACTGTTGGGCTGCCCAAATTAACCTTTGGGCTTCCCAACTCCTCGCCTCCCAACATTTCATTTTCCTCAAATATTTACAAAAACGTTACAAATCGCAAAAAGTGACCAATCCTTTACGAGGAGGGTCCCACTTGGGTGTCTAGAAACTTCTTCCACACCAAAGCTTCAAAGGCGATGCCTTCAAAGGCACAAGGTTCCAAAAATTGGATGTTTATCTCAAACTTTGCTGCCTGATTCTTTATGGCTTCAACCCTGGCTGCACTCAAATGAAGTTGATCCTCCAATAACTGAACACTGATGGCTGAATGATCTACTTTGCTCCTCAAGATCTGATCATCTAGGGCTTTAATATGCTAAACTTTCACTTCCTCCTCTTGATATATCTTCTGTAAAAGTTCCAAAAAGGAGTTGTGGTCCAGGAAAACATCAAGGCTCTACTCGGCCTCTATCTGGCACCGATTGTAGGTAATAAGGAGCCTTCTGAAAAACTCTGTGCATGCTCCTTTTGTCTTTTTAACGGATTTTTTGAAATCCTCCGCGGTGTTTATAGAAAACTCCAATAGGTCATCATCCCACTTGAGGGCCTATTGATCCTTTGATGGCAGCTCTACTGGAATTTCTTCATTATTTTCCAGTCTCGCCATTCTTGCAGTCAGGACTTCAAGAACGTCCTGAGATTTATCCACAAAGTAAGAGGAGGTTTCCAGGATTTCCTCTAATCGGATATCTACCTGTAGAACTTTACATCTTTCTTCTTCTATGGCAGTCTGTAGCTGCAGAATCTTATCCTTTTGGGTGAAGACTCTTATCCTTTTGGGTGAAGACATGCTCTTTGAACGGTTGGAGGTTAACCTGCTACCCCCTTACTTCCTCCAGAGCAGTTGTTAGAGAATAAATATGCTCTTGATGTTTCTTTTCCTGTTCTTGGGTGTGCATCTCACTGGCCTCCAATATGATCTTTTTCTGCTCTTATAGCTCTTCTACCTTTCCCAGCAACTGTTCCTTCTCCATCTTTAGCTCTTGATATTCTTTCTGCACTTTCTCCAGGCACTCCTACGTAGTTTCCCTAACTTGTCTCTCCACTTGGAGGAGCTGCAGTTCATCCCTTGAGGCTCTCATCTCTTCTTTCATGTCTTCATACTTCCTTTTTAGCCTATTACTTTTCTCTCTCTCTTTTCTCAAGGTGTCTTTCAATTGTGCAGAGGACTTCTTGGATTGCTCCAAGTCTGTCATAATCTTGTCCACATTATGCTCTGAGGCATGGATCAGTGAAGCTCCAGCCTGGATGGTGAATCTGGGATCCCATTCTGTTCCAAGCACAACGGGTGTATCTGTGATCATCTTCCTGGACAGACCACCTATTTCAATCTTCCTTTATGTTCTCTTCACTATCCTCTTGGTCTCCCTGTCATAGAAAACAGTATTGAAATCATGGATTTATTCACCCACCTTCTGTACAAAGGGGACCAGCTTGAGTGTGGGGACCATGGGTGTGGTCACAGCAGGTACTTGTGGGTCCTAAACCTTGGGGTTCTCCACATCCTGGGTCTGCTCTCTAGCTGTGTCAGAAGCTGACTGTTCTATCTCTGTCTGTGTCAGCTTCAACCTCTCTACTTCCTGCTTCTGAAGTTCCTCATCTAGCTTCTTTTTCTTTTCTTCTTCTTCTTTCCTTTCATCTTCTTCAGCTTTTCTAGCTGCCTCTTGCACAGCTTTTATTTTCTCTTCTTCTTCTGTGTGCAGCCATCCTACAACTTCCTGTTCCAACCTTTGGGCCTCCTCATTTCTTCTCTTTGCTTCTTCCTCGGTCTTTGCGTGTTCATCTCCCTTCCCACCTTTGGTGATTATCTTCTTCTTGAACCTTCTCCTCAAGGATGTCATGTTCAAGGCACTTCAGAAGACAAATTCTTCTCTATCCCAATGGTGGGTGTACTCAAAATGTATGTTATTTTCCTTGCAGTGTTCTGCCACTTTACCGTGGGAATCATTTCTATGGAAGGGCATCTCACCAAAATGAAACCTTTCCAGCTCTTCTACAAATTCATCTGATTTCTTCACCCTGTGAATCTGTAACTTCCTAACTTGAAGGAAAAAGGAGGGTAGGCAGTCTTCTTATCTTCAAACAAGAAACTCCCTATGCCATCCAAGAAGACTTGTCTGACTACTTCCTTATGGATGATGTAATCAGTGGCATATTTGGGCAGCAGGGAAGGAGCTCTTAAACCTCCAAACATCCTGAAGTAAAGGCCATCCTCAGTCAAATAGTAGTCTGCATATTCTTCCATTACTTGCAGCGCCTCCTCTGACATGTAATCACACTCCTTCAGGAAAATGAGTGTGTATAAGGGCATGATGAATTGTTCACAGGCTTCTCGGTAATGGTTGTGATACTTGTGTGCCCACAGTGGTTTATATGCAGAATAGACAGGCATTCTTTCCCTGTCCTAGATGCACCTGAGGCTGGGGAAAGGTTTATTGCACAATATACAATCTACAAGTATGGAACTCATATAGAATTCCGATTTCTTTTGGTGCACTCCTCCCAAAGCCGAGGCCATGCAAGCTGAAAGACTATTTGATACAATGCTGGCCCAGTTGAAAATTGTCCCCTGGGTTGCAAAATACAAAATGATGGGCATCCATTCCAGTTTGAAGAGCCTGCCATGGGCTCTCCCAAAAATCCTATTAAGCATTAAAGCTATGAATCTATATGGGGTCCTTAAGCTTGCTGTATCATAATCACCCGTTGGCCTGGTTCTAAAATGTTTTTCCGGAAACAACATTCTTTTCATAGTCTCAACAAGGTCCATTCTATCATTGTTCAACCAATCATCAGATAAAAACACTTATGCTTCTAGCAGGTGATAGGCCAGAGCTACATATCTGGGGCTATAAGTAGCATAGCCCTATTTTTCAACATTCTCCAGGATCATTGTTGTTACATCTGCCCGGGGCAGAATCCAACCAATTACTTCAAAGCATGGGAACAGCTCTAGTCTGGTGGAATTATTCATCAATGAATATCTCTCTATGTTGGCATATATGGATTCTTCTTCCAATCCCAAATTAGGAACTTCTTTGCGCGTGATCAACCTGTAAATCTCCCCCCACCGGTATTCAGGTTCGACACCAGATATACACTTGGTGTCTTCGTATATGTATTATGTTTTGGTAATGACTTCCTCTTCTGGCTCCTCCTCAACCACAAGGGCCTTCTTCTTTTGCATTTTTGACATTGTGAGTTCGAAATCTTCCTGTCATATATACAATTTATCATCATCAAGACTCTTCCTCCTAAGTTGCAAATATTAAGACACAATGTGCAATGTTCGGTTACTTTGTCTATGTTTAACATGATGGACATCAGTCAAATGAAGCACATATATGCAAGCTAACACTACTTTTTAATACCAAAACAGTTTTAACAATAAAGTTTAGAAGGAAGGAAATCTACATAGAAATAATTAAAACTCGGGCTATTCGCGGGCACCATGATCATTGTGTTGTGCGGGAAAAACAGAGGAAAATATGCAAGTTCTAATGGTGCTTTAACAAAATACTACCCATGCGATTCTGACCAATCAAACTACATGTAGTGACATATCCTCTTTCACTGGCTTGGGGTTCGAAAATGAGCACAAATGGGGTCACGCGGAACCGCGTAGGTGAAAACGGCTGGGGTTTAAAGGATGTGAGTAGCACAAAAATGGGATAAACAACCCAAGCCCCACAGGGAGATGCCATGGAAACCTAATCCTACCCAAGCATCATCACACAGGATGGATTGGTGCAGACAGTGTAACGACCGTCTGCACCAAACCCCCTCATTTTCTATGTGCTGGGTTGCATAATGAAAGGTCACGGAGTAAAACAAACTGAGGGCCAAAACGACCTCCCACAGATAGTCAAGATAAAAATACCCAACTATATAGGCGCGTAACTAATGGGGCCAAGGCAAAATGGCCGCAGACACACCCAACCGTAGAAAACATCAACAAAACACTTCGAACGAAACAAGGAAAGGAAAATACGAGCCTACCTGGAAATGCAACATGATCGATGGGAAGAAAGGCGGTCAATATCCCCCAGTTGTGCCACCTAGATGCGGGTACACTAACAGCGGGGTCCAAACGAGCTCGAGCGAATGACAACGCATGATAACGATAGAGAAGGACAGTTGAAAAAACAATAGAATAATCCAACATTCCCTGACCCTATATATAGTCAACATAAAAGTGGGCAAACAATACATTGGACGGTGGAAGACAAGTAGATCGGAAGTCATAAGCAGAACTCCTTCCACAACATCGGATAACCAAAACGCTAACCTATCCACAGGGATAACCGAGAAACCAACAATAATGCGTTGGAAATTTACATCATCGAAGTGAAAGCAGAATGGGAGCCTCAATGGTGAAACCGTGAAGGATAAATCAATCTGCAATGGGCAAAGTCTGAATCAGAAGAAGAAAGACTAACACATCGGCAAAGTTAACGCTTCTTTCATCCGCAACAGTGGAACCGTAAAGGATATCACCATCTACAACGTCGGGGTTTTAAAACGACTAGACAACCAAGAACGATAAATCTTTCCGTAGCTGCAACGGTGGAAGCCCAAGACTTACGGGATCGGTGAAATATCAAAGCTGGAGTCAAAATCCAAAACAGTAATCAGGAGAGTTAGCAGTTTGCATTCCACAATTTTAGAGGAAGAAGTCATAAAAGTTCTGATGCAAAACCAAAAAGCATCCGATGTGAAAACCAACGTATCCAAGAAAATAAATGAAGCCAAAACCGATTATCCATCCGCAACAATGGGGGGAAAAGGAAAATACACTTCCGATTCAGTCATGCTAAAAAGGAATTTAAAAGCAACGATGAAGTTTGATCAAACATTGGATTGCTTCAAGCATCAGTGGAAGAATCAAAATAAGTGGTAGATCAATCCAAGCATAAGAAAATCTTTCTGGAAAATCCGTAGCTCAAATCAAGGAAGCAAATCAAACTAATCTAAGCAAAAGGAGGGTCCCGAAATTTTTTGGAATTTTGGGAAATTGTTGCAGTTGCAACATCTCTATATAAACTAACAAATTCCTTTTACATGCATCAATTCTTGCAAATTCTAAGTGTAGGAAAGCTTTGCGATAGAAGAACACAATATTCCCTCTACAATTTGTCATTTCGTGTGTCCAAGATGGTATAATATTCTACTAGGAGGAAAAGAAGCAGCAATGAGGGCTACCTTAGAGTGCTTCCTAAGAAGAAACCCAAGCCTGAACTTCAGAAGAACAAATTCATGTATAGGTTTTTGCTTCATAATGGTTTGAATTTAACTTTGCAGTTGGAGGATGTCGTTGAAAAGATGCCGGTCGCCTAGTTTCTAAGGACTGTTAGGAGAAAAGCTGAGAAATGAATAATACAAAAGGGGCCAATAAAAATCACCATACACCAAACTTTAAAATGAAATATTTTAAAGAATGCATAATAAATTCTGAGCAAAAAATTGTATTTTTAAATTTGCAAATTTGTTTTTATACACTATATTTCCTTCAGTTCATGTGTATTTAATTTTTTTTGGATTAAATTAATTTTTTTGTATTTCCTTGCAGATAATTGAAATTTATGTTTACTAAAACTTTGTTTATATTTTGATAATGCTTGCAGGGTGGCTCTTTGCATTCTAATCATTGAAGAGTAGAGGTGTATTTGATTCTGAATATTGTGGCAATGAATGCTTCAACTAATTCATCAATCCTGCGGTTTTGTAACGAGGAAAATATCTCTTGTTTCGAAGAAGCACCATATTTCACCCCCTTACCTATCTCAAGGTCTTGCACTATTTCATAAACGTCTCTCTCTTCCTCTCTCTTTATCTGACATATAAACACATGGTTGTAGAATGCATGTTGATGGGGTGAGTCTTAGAGTCAACAAGAAATTGAAGTATTCTCTTATAAGTAAAAAAAAATGTATTAATATGTGTTCTACAAAAGAATTCCATGAGCTCCTCAAAGTGCATTATGTTAGAACAAACATTTCCATATCTAAATATTATTTACTGGAAAGTGTTTTTTTTTTTAGTAACTAGGGGAATCGACAACTAGAGCTAGGCTGGTACTCATGCGATACGAGGTCCAAGGATCCATTCCCACTACCACTATACCCCTAGGTTCCCCACACCCTTTGCAAGACATGGGACACAGGTAAACCTGGGTGGGATTTGATCTCATGACCTCCAATTTACGACAAGTGACTTCATAACAAATAAACTGCCAATGAGCCACACCCATGCGGGCTATTATTTACTGGAAAGTTAACATTTCATAGATAATAAATATTTATCCAGAGTATTTAGTGAAATTTTATTCATATAGTAAGACAACATGACTATTTCCTCTGTTTTTTGTTTTATATTGTTTGACAGGATGGTGGTATTAGCAGTGTCCACACATTTCCAGTAAAAACCTATTTATATGTGTATATAATATATTTATGTCTTAAACTTTAAAATTTGTGTGTTGTTTTCATTTTAATACAATGGTTAAAGAAATCTTGTCGAATACAAACACAAGTTTCCACATCAGTGAGGCAGCAGTATTGTAATATAGCATTTAAATGCGAGTTGATATTCTAGTGGAAAATGTGTGCTGGATAGATTGATTGTTGATTTCCTTTGCAGGACATGTGGAATGTGACTCTAGAACCACATCTCTTGGTGGAATTACCCCAAGAACACACTTTCCAGATAGCATTAGCTGATTTAATTGTATGCCCATTTTTTATTTCATAGAGTATTTTGATATTTTCCATGCCTACCAAAATGACCACTTGTGTATAGGTATAGGAATGGATTATTTATTTAATTTATAAATTTAATTGCTATCCAACACAGTGGTTTTCTATTTATTAGGACAACTCTTTGCAAGTGGTATGGGCCAATGGACATGGCAAAAGGTGATTGATAAGGTAAGGGTTCTTGTATTGCCTACATTCTCCCTAGGCATTAATATTTTATATGACTTGCTTGTACCTGTCGTATAATATAACTTTGATATTTTCATTTCTAGCCTCTTCATCATGCATCATATCCAAAGTTTGTAAAGAAACATAAAAATATCAAACTTATCTATATTTTTTGTGTTCTTGTTGTACCATTCCCTACTTTTCCCTGGGTTTTAGAGTTCCTACCTCATTTCTCCATTGCATTCTTAGGAGTAGTGTAGTAAGTAGTACTAGTGTTATGTTCACCTAACGGTTAACCCAAAAATCCCCCACTCAGCTCTCAATTTCCTACACCACCCAAGGACACCATCTCACAACCCTCATATCACTCCATTATACCCCCACACCCTCAAAATAGCCTAAGAATTAAGAAAAGGGCTTAAAACCCTCAAAACAGAGCCCAAAATACTCTCCTAGGAGCTAAAGCCCCCCAAAAGGGGCTAAAATCCTTAAAGGGGGTGAATTTAGGGTGGAAGGGGCTAAAAGCCCAAAAAAGGGGCTAAAACCCTAACCAAGGGCTTAAAACCCTAAAACCCCTTGAAAAAGCTATAAAAGGAGGGTGGGGGGTCATTCTCAAAACACTTCTCCCTTGCATACTGTTATGCTACCTGTGGATGCCTCAAGACACATTTGCCTCTCAAGCCACCCACACTCCCTCTCCTCCATTTCCATTGAGCCATAGCTCCCCCATCCAAGAGAGTTGCTTCCACAAGCTAGGTCATGGTGGCCCATTTCCACCAGAGAAGGTATAGCTTGTCATTCTTGTTTTGTTTATTTGCTTTCTTTGCTTGCTAACCCATGATTTCATTTGCAGGTTTCTTCCTTAACATTGTTTTGTAGGTATTTCGGTTTATTGTAGCTTAGTATTTGTTTTCAATTTATTGGAAGCGAAACCCTAACCTTTGTTTGCAGAGGGGTTCACCATCATCTCTTCATTCTCTTCTTTCTGTTCTTAGTTTAGTTTCTGTCCATTTACATTTTGTTTTTATTTTCAGTCTTTCCACATGCAAGAACCTACCCTTCTAGCTATATATAGAAGGGATTCGTTCCTATCCCTGTAGCAAGGAGAAATCCCTGCTATAGAACTGGCGACCATACCAGGTCGATCCCACAGGAAACCTGGGCTAAATTTTTAAAATTTCAAGTTTTTCAAGTTTTGCCCTAGTTTTTCAAATTTCTTGTTAAATTTAGTTTATTTCCAATTATTAGTACTGCTGAAGCCTCTACTAGGAAAAATCGAGTCATTTTGGCCACAGTACAAGTTACTATCGGCCGGATCTGACTCTAGATCACAAAAAACCCCAAATCCGGGGCAGGTCGCTCTTATCGAGCCTGAACATGAGGTGAGGGTGCACTTAATGACCAAATAGGCATTCACAGGGCAAACTTAATCCCATGATAAGTATGACTTCACTTAGAAACACAGGTCATGACTATCTATGGATTTTGTGCGCCCCAATCGCCCGTTTCTGGAAAAAAATCTTGCAGCCCCCTCACCAGATTTGATCAAAAATGTGCGGCCTGTCAAAAAAATCTTAAATTTCAGTTTAATAGGAG
This sequence comes from Pseudotsuga menziesii, assembly GCA_001517045.1. Classification (NCBI taxonomy): domain Eukaryota; kingdom Viridiplantae; phylum Streptophyta; class Pinopsida; order Pinales; family Pinaceae; genus Pseudotsuga; species Pseudotsuga menziesii. The sequence goes on along the minus strand of LPNX010109624.1, from coordinate 533,506 downwards.
TTAATTTTCAGTTTAATAGGAGTTAAATTTCAGTTTTATAGGACTTTCAATGCGGCTCAGCTGCCTCTGTCTAGCACACCAATTCAATTTCAGTTTCTGTTTCTGTTTTCTGCAATTTCTTTCACAAACAATTTGTAAATTCCAAGTAAATATTAATGGCTTAATCAAATGAATGTAGCTTAACTAAAATCAACCTAAAACTAACTATCTTACTTACCCTTCCTCCTCTACCCAATCATCACCCTCCGGGGTATTCTGGGATACGACGAAGGGCAAGCTTATATAGATCTAGGCCCCTCATTAAACATTCTTCCAAACCACTAAAACCGGATGACCTGGAAGGTAGAGGGGGTATAAGAGAAGGATGGATTCTCATGGTGCTAAGTGTCCTCCCTGTTGACCAACCTTGCATCTAAGAGGTGACCTGAGGATCTACAGATGAGCTCAGTTCCATTGTGTTGAGAGCCCAACACCTTCTCTTGGTTGAAGAGGAATATCAGTGTGAGGTAGTCATCTAGTTAGGCCATACACATTCAGGGTTAAAAACTGTATTTGTTCACAATTTTTTATTATTCAATGCTTGCATACACAACCACAATATGATGAATTCATAAACCATTTGCAGGTACCAAATACCAGAAAAAAAAACAAACAAATACACCATACCAACTAATTAAGCCAACTAAGTTCATGACACTGAGAGAGCCTTAAAATTTACCAATTTACACTAAGTACAAACAAATCTGCAGTCTTTGAGGACATAAGTCCCTGACTACTTCAACTATGGGAAGTACCTGGGCTCTGCCCAGAAACTCATTGTGAGAAGTACCATAGGAAACCCAAAGTAGTTGGCCGCTGAGAGGAATTTCCAAGTGAAATGGGCAATGACCCCTTCTAATTGAGTAGAAACGCCTATGAGGGAAAATCCAAGTGCTATCTTTTGGGAGTCTTGTTGGCTGAGTGACCACCTATAGCCAATAGGAAGCCACTAAAACCGAGGTCCAAACATCATTCCCACTAAGTTCATACATAAAATCTAACACAATCGATCCTCCATGCTCTTCCTCACGCCTAAGAGGCGAACCACCACCATTTGAAAAACTCAATCGACACCATCGAAACTATTCTCAGTGATCTCCCACACCATCAAAAGGACACACAGCTTCTGATTCATATTCAGACCCATATCAGTCTGAACCAGACCTCCATACTGCACCATCAAGCCCCATGGCTGGTGCAAATCAAGATCCACTTTCTGGCATAGCCATAGTAAGTGGACCCATGTCCACATCACAACCAGTCACCCACAACCTGGTAAGTGGCCCAAGCACAGTTATGCAGAATGTCATCAATCAGCTGCCACCACCTATAGTAACTAGCCAAGCTGGCCCACTGGTAGCAAATGGGGGCAGTGGCCCTTCCACACACACTGCCCCTCCTGCCACACAGGGGGGCATTGAATCATCCACTTACATTGCCCCTACTATCATACATTGGGGCAATGTCCCCACCACTCATACTGTCCCACCCACAACACTTGGGGGCATTGGACCATCTGCAATGGTGCCACTGCAAGCACCCCCAGCTGTGTAGATGCATTATGCACCTACAAACCCCACCACCATTGCAGCCCCATCCCACATCAACCTAGGGTCAAATATGCCTTTCATGGCTCATCTTAACTTGCCTAATTTGGCTAGATTAACAAATGACCCCATTCACCATCAAGCTCTTTGGCCTCCAATTCCAACTAAGCTATTGTCAGACATCCCCAAGTTTGAATGCAAGGCAAAGGAATGTCCCCAAAATCACATTATGACATTCTATCGATGGTGCTCATCCAACAACATCGTAGATGATTTCATTAGACTGAGGCTATTTCAACGCACCCTTACAGGTGTTGTGGCCAAATGGTACATTGAGCTACCACAGGCCAAATACCTGGACTTCAACTCCCTAGCATTCATGTTCCTACAGTATTTCCAACTCGTTTGGAGTTATTATAGCCTTTGAATGGAATTTTCATTCTAGTAGTATAAGAAGTAAGATTTGAATTATTTGATTCTTATTGTTATTCTTGTGAAATATCTAAGATATGTTATCTATTTTTGTTTGAATGCATCTATTTCCACATCTTTTATTTGGTTAACACTATTATGCTTTAACTCCCTTTTTGCGAGGTTTTGTGAAGTATTTCAGGTGACCAAGGTAGGATAAATTTGTGAGATTACTTTCTCTCCTTTTTCTCAATCAATTTTAAAGAAGAGTGTCATCCCTCTAGAAACACTAAGAATTCGACTCCATTTCCCAAGGGTTTCTTACTAATCTAACAATTGGTTCATATTTCTTCTATATCCACATTTTTATTCACTTTTCTATGTTTCTCTTTTAGATCTATCATTAAAAGTAAAACTTATAAGTATATCTAAGTATCTAGATCTTTTTTCTTATCAAATTTTATTTAAGACTTCAAATCTATCTTTTTTATATCTTCTTTTTGCAAAGCTTAAACTTTAAAATTCTTAAAAGGTTTTAAGAAGAACTTCTTCTTTCAATTTCTAATCTATAATTTAATGATTTCTCATTTACTTTCCTTCTCTTAAATAAGTAATAAAATATCCTAATAAGGAGAGATTTATATCTTGTATTTCTTTGTTAAGTCTTGCAATTCTATTTATCTTTTAACTTAAAAATTTTGCGCAACTTGTTGTAGTATTTTCCCAAATACTCCTAAAGTGTTTGGGGCCATATTCTAATAAATTTTGTCGAATTGTTTTTATTATCATTTGATGCACAAGTAAAGAGAAATGTTACCCAAAAATTGAATATTCAAGTAAACTAAATACTCTCGACCTTCCATATTCTTTCATCCCCTTTTCTTATTGATTAGATTGTCATTGATGCCAACAATTGTGGCTTGGTGCCCCTTGAGGAGCCCTAAGGGTTAGTAGTTGGTATGTGGTTGTCGATTTCAAAGGAGACCGTTTGACCTTGTCCAAGCCCAATTTTAAATCCCTCGGATTCCTTGTGACAATGGAAAAATCCATGATTACCCATTGATTCTGTTGAGTACCCCTAAGATGTATCTTAGTCCCATTTAAAACCAATTGATGATCTCTGAGTCTATTGCACTTGTATCAATCCTCTTGTTTGATGGATATTGTTGTATCATAGTCCTTGGAGCCCTTTCATAGTTAGTATATGCTTGGGAGCACTAGGTGGTCCAAATGACCCATTGTGTGGTCATTTGAGGCTTGGTGGAGTCATGGAACCGATGGATATGATTTGAGTCATGGAGACCACACTCTTGTTTTTCAACCAATTCTACTTATACTTAAATCCCTTGAATTCCTTGGACCCATACATACTGTGTGTCTACTTGTTGAAGTCTTGAAGGGATTTTACCCTTACCCTACTAATTGGTCCTTGAATCTTTACCCTAATGTCATTCTTTTAGGCTTTAGTTTAACCTAAAACTAATAAAAAAATTGATAAAAATTAATAAGATATAATCATTTCATTTTTGAAAAGAAACAATTTAAGAGTTATTAAAAACACAACAAGATTTTAACCCTAATCCAAGTAAGCAATGTATAACATATGTCAATAAAATATTAAAAATTTGATAACAAAAGAATTCTTAAAATATATTTAAAATTAAATAATTTAAGAATTAATAGCACAACAAGATGTTGACCCTAATCTAAGTAAACAATAGATAACATATGGTAGTAAAAATATTAAAATTTTGATAACAAAAAAATTGTTAAAATATATTTAAAATTATTTTTTTATTATAACAAGTCGGCTCAAAAATATGATGGAAAACGTGTATAAATACCTAGTCAATGCTCTCATTTAAAACACATGATAAAACATGAAATAAATTTGATCTTCATGTGTATATACTGAGGAAATTCACAGCAACAGACTAATATGTACAGTCACCTGAGTAAATTCAGACTATGGCAGTAGGCCTTGTATATAGTAGTTGACAGGAGTATTTTCTTAGCTAAAAAAAATCTTGGTGCTGATAGGCCTTGTGTGTATTATTATGTTTTTCTTTTGGTATAGTGAGAAAGCTACAACAAAGACAACAATAGTATGGATGTCCAAAATTATATCTGATTGAAGTGAGTGTGGATGTCCAAAATTAGAGTTGATTGAAGTGAGTGTGGGTGTCCAAAATTTGAGCTATTTGAAATAATTATATAGTCCCAAAGTGGAGATAAAAACTCCATCTTGCTTCTATTCAAACCTTGAAGGAGTTAGGTCAACTTCTTGGAGTCTCCACTAGTCCGAATATTTTTGGAAACATTCGGAAGTAATGACATGTAATTTTTGTAACATTTTGGACTATTCCCTATCTCAATTTGCAAGGTGATATACACATAAATGGTATTTATGATAACTCAAAAAGTACACCCAAATTACACAATGACTTAATAATTACACTGTACATAGTGATGACTATACAGTGACTTGATGTGATAGGAATACAATAATATGATGCTAGTTGTATTTGATAATGCATACGTCTATGCTCGGATATGCTAGTTTGATGATGCATACACAAATTCTTGGTGATATGTTGAATTTGATATGGTCATTTATATTCTTAGTATGCTCAATGATATGTTCAGTAGACTCAGATTTATTTAGTAGATGCAATGATGTACAATTATGTTATACAATGATATTGTATAGTGATGTTGTATAGTGATTATGTACAATAATATAAAATGATGATGTGCATTGGTTATTATGAGCAGAGGTTATTGGCAGAGAGTAGATCGATCATTTCGACAGGTCCATAGGTTCAGTGACTTCAGTTGCATTATTCTTTAGGGTGGCAGGGTCGTGCTAGGGCTCACAATTTTGTGAGTTGAGTTGTTGCAGCACCTCATCATTTTCATATAATGAAGTGTAGGGGGTTGTATCCCATTCTAGTTGTAGTTGTATAAGTTGTATTAAATTTATTATCCCAATTGTTGCTAGTTCAAATTTTATCATAAAAAGCTTCTGTGGTTTTTCCCTCAAGACTTGGGTTTCCATGTAAAAATATTGTGTACTATGCATCTTGTTATTTTTCATAAATATTTATGATATGATGCTATGATTGGTGATTAGAAACTTTTCTTTATTAATGTTAAAATTTTATAATTGTGCAAATATCGATTCACCCCCCCTCTCAGTATTTCAACATTTTCCTCCTTCCATATTCAGACAAAAAAATTGTAAACCTGTTGATATCCATTATAAAGGCCATAGATATCCTTAAAAATATTACTTTTATATTTTAACCATTGTAATAAGGAGAGTGAGTGGGTTTCCAAAGTTCCCACACCATGTCCCCATTCAAGGATCTGTGTCATCTCTCATTTTTTGTTTGATTTCTCTTTAGCTTAATTTTACTTTCTTATTTAGTTGATGTCATTTTGCTTTATTATTTTGAGTAAAATAAATACTAACCCCACACATTCCCAAGTTACCCAAAAGGGTAAAGAGATTCATGTTAGGTAACTAAAAAACATTTTTCTTTTGTTATTTTTCTATAGAATTTTAAAATTAACCTGAGCGTACTTTCCCAAGTATCCTAAAAGGGGGAAAGAGATTCTTATCCATGTGTGTTTTTATAATTAATGTCACTTTTAGTTTTAATAAAATAAAAATGAATACTCCTTCCCCATATGTTTTGTATCGCTGTAACTCGTTTGATGAGTTGGTTGTACCAAAAAGGGATATGAGTGACTAAGCTAATAGGAAAATACACATAATCCCCTTCTTGAGAATTTGAGAGGTTGAAAAGGGTGACTACCATAGAGTCCGGTGGATACTCCAACTAGGTTATGCCTCACCCCGTTGAACACTTATTAAATCTGCTTTAGAACTCATTTCAAGAGAGATTGTCTTAACGGGCCAAACCCAAACATTTACCCACTCCCCAAATCACTCATTGATAAATTAAAATTGATCAATGAGACAACTGCAATACTTACATGACACAACACCATTCCATATCACAAGAATTAAAAAAATTCACTTTCATTGGTATATGTTATTATTCATGTTTAAATCAATTATACAAATGTTTTGAATGGTGTCGTTATTCAAAGTTGTGTTATAATTCATTTGTAGTGTTTTGTTGTCAAATGTTAAATTCATTTCACATAAACTCATAGATCAATTTCTTTTCTTTCTTATATTAGAGACCTTATATTTTATTTTTATAGGGACCACCCCCTTGTCTTCTCTAGGAGTTGACCTACATGGAGGAGGCAAGTATTAGGTGAAAACACTTGGCTCTAGATTTCCCCCAAGGTCACACGGTGGCTTGAATATGTATACCACGTGACCTAAGGTGTGAATTAGGCAGAAACATGAATGTAAGCTAATACAAAGTACTAAGAACACTTTTAGTGATGAAAATAACTCATGACAACATACTGTAATAAAGCATTCAACATAGTGTTTTTTGTCCAAGACCTTGGAAAACCCCTTAGGGGGGAAACAAGTCACAAGAGAATTATTTATTGAGCTTGAATAAATAATTTCATAGAGAATACAACAATATAACAACATTGTAATTGGAACAATATATACACTAAGACTTATCTCAGAAAATAAAACTTCATTGATTTATGTGTGTAGCTGTGTATGGCCCCCTTCGTTAGTAAACATCTTCTTAGAAAACGTGCACAAAAAACCTAGAATTTTTTCCTTTGCTCAGAACATTCTATATGACCTCCAAATTAGTAGGAAACCATTTTGGAAATTGTTCCCACCACCCTTCATCGATATTTGTGCCACTATTGGACTATATGACTTCCAACCGAACAAGAAATATACTGTACAAACTCCAGTAAACTGTTGTACAGACTTCTGTAGCTTTTATTTGGAAATGTGTCTCCTAAAATTAGTACATTGTGCTCTTCTCCCTGCCTCAAAAAATTTTCCCGCTCTTACTATTGTATGGACAACATTTAATTCATAGTTTTCCTAGAAGTGCATGCCCTCTTTTCTAACCTCAAGATGCATGCTCCTCCTTTAGAAAATGCACCCTCCTTTTGAACTCATGTCTTCTTTTTCTACTATATTTTTCCTCCCTTTATTAACCTCAACCTTTCTTGGAATGCATGCCAAATGAGTCTCATGAAATATCTTTTATTATTAAATTAGGGTAACTTCCATGTATTTTTATATGTTAGGGACATGATCGAATCTTGGCTCACAATATTGATGGACGTGAGTTAATATCAAGTTCACTTAAATTACTTAAGTGAGAACTGTATAAAATCACATTTTTAGTCAAAAATTCACTTGACCCTAAAATAATAAAAAGTAAACTTTAATAATATAAAGTACAACTCACTTTAATATCATAAAGTCATTTTCACAAAGTCTCTTTACAAACACATATTATAAAGTGACATTATGTCATTTAATGATACTCCTTTTTCTCAAACCCCTGCACCTAAGCACATGGTGTAGAAGTACCTCTGAGCTACCAAAACTAGTGAATATATACCTTTGTGGAATAGACTTGAGACTTGGTAGAGTAAAGAGCTTGTAGACAATTTTGCAGTTCACTTATCTTATGACTAACAAGAAATATCACCTTGTGCCATACTAAATTGATAAGATATAGGGATTTGTTCATCAATAGATAAGGTCACGGTAGGTCTATGAGGGTTCCCTCAAAAAGGATTAATAGGCTGAACTAGCTAATAGGGATCATGGGTTCATTGATTATCGGTAACTTGAAGTACCTAGGAGGAATAGATGGTTTCCCAAAGTCTAACTATAATAGATGGGTTATTTCTTAACTATTTATGTTATTCTTGGGAAAAATACAAAATTTTCCTCAATTATTAAAGGGTAGTGAAGTTTATTGTTGCAACTACTACTAAAGACTTTTGGGTGGAAACAATGCCTTTATTATTAATTTCCTTTATATATAATTCACCAATCAATAGCCTTATTATAATATGATGATACCGATGGATGTGGACTCAAGGATAGAGATCGATATATACGATTACTTTTCCACAAGGCTTATAGGATATATGGATTATCATTTGTTCTTCATTAGGGATCCATAGAGTTGGGTGACCATGAGATTTCCTTCAAGCCTATTTCACTATTTATTTAATTAATCACTTATATTTATTATCATTCTTATTCATAGACTTAAGGTAAATACCATGGGGGAAATGTAGGCATGGTTTGGGTATGACTAGCTAGAATGATATTGATTATTGACCATCTAGGACTAGTGGGGGGGACACAGACTTGGGTTGGGTATGACTAACTAGATAGATATTGATTTTTGGCTATCCCAAACTAGTGCACAAAACACATACATTACCAAGAGCCAAGTTACAGAAGGATATTATTACTATCTAGAAATAGATTGATTAGGATACCCCCATGGGTTTCATATTTAATTCATTACCTAACCAATATTCTTAAGGATATTGATTATTTAAAAATACAGTGGGAATATGACTAGTTCATTATATTAATCTGACTAGGTTTATATTAACTAGATTGGTTAGACCAATGAATATATAGAGAAATCGACATTGGAGAATTTGAATTGATTCACTCTACCTAACTACCTGGATAATTGGACATGTCTAAATCATCATCAGAGCTCAACTAGTTATTCCCGATGGCCTCAATCAATGCACTAGTCAGTTAGAATCAATTAACTAGCCTAACTAAATGTGGTAGGTGAGGAATTGCACCTTCCCATATGTAATCAATCAATGAATAGTTCTAACTAAATGTAACTAACTCCTAACTAGGCTTAACTAGTCACTAACTGAACTCAACTGAATGAGGTTGGTTCTGGTACTCCCATTGGCTCCTAAATTATAGGGATTGGTCTAGGAGGCTCCTAAAATGATGCATGCAAGTGTAGTCAATGGAAGTTACCCTCAAATAGTGTTCCCCACACTCTAGTAACTGGTATATGTGGACCCAATAATTCTAGTGGCTAAATATAGACTAAAAAGACTCCTAATTTAGACATGATTGACCAAATTGGACAAGGGAGGATTATAATCCTAACAATCCCTCTGAATGCTAACTTGGACAATTTGTGGGCCCTGGTAACTAATACCATAGGTCACCCATTACATTTAAAATAAGGGAACTACTTAATACGAGGAACTAGGGAAACAACAACACGGAAAAAAATCCCCCCCTCTAACTAAGTAGGTAGAATCAGAATTCAAGTTTGAAAAACTTGAAAATATGTTGTTGCAACCTTCATATTTGTGGTGTAGTGAATCATCATGCATGATGTTTTGTGCACATGTATCCTTGGGCTAGGCATGTAGACTTATCCATCTTCTCCTAAAATGATTATGGAAGGAAGGAGGAATGTAGCCATTGCCTCTTTTTGGATGAAGAAGTGTATGATCCACTCTATTCTTCTGAAAGCACTGTAGCTGATCAGACCTTGCCATGTAGCATCTCAAAGGGAGTTTGTTGCATATCTCTGAAGAAGGTGAGATTGCATGACATAATGCAAGGTTCTTTGTCTTCTGTGTGTCAGATGGATTTTCAATCATCTTCCTAGCTTCCTGCTTGGGAGTAGGGACTAGATCTAGATATGAATCACCCTGAATCTCAATATCAGAAGCTAATACAACTCGTTCTACAATACTAGTGGAAACTACAAAAGAAATATATGAAAATTTTTTATCTCCCCTTTCAAGTGGCAGTTGAGAGTGCACAGGTTCTGAAAATGGAAGCAAGTGTGAGAACTCATATTCCTTGGAGGCATGATTTGCAACACCCTTTCCTGTGATGTTCCTAGTAGAGATATATGTGATCTCCACTAAGTCATGACCAAATATCACTCGCTTTGGAGAGCCAGTGTGAGTCATATGGTATACAAATAACATATTTTGCAGCTAAGGAGGGCACATAAAGCACATTTTTTAAATTTACATTTTCAAGCTTGATAGAACCCTTCCCTTTGGCTCGAATTTGACTGTTATTACCCATATGAATACTAGGGCCATCAAAATATTGTAAAGAATAGAATGATTCTCTAGATTCAACCATATGATGGAATCTCTAGAATCAATGAGGAAGGTAGGTGATGTTGAATAGTTGGCCTTAAGTGCATGGCATCTCTCATCATGTTCTTCAGTTTCTTCTCTATGGTCATCCTTCCTTGTTCCAGCGAGTATAGTGATGTTATTTTTCTCTAGAAGAACACTCATTTCATCAAGTATTCTTCTCATACAGGAGATTTCTAGATGAAATCCCCTTCCATAGTAAGAACAAAGGGTATTTCCTTTTCCATTCTTCTTACTTCTCCTTGAACCTGGGGGCTCATCTAACCACTCTTTCTTCATAGGAGGCTCATTCTTATACTTCCCCTTACCATTCATAGCCTTAGGTCATCCAAAAACCAATGCTTTATCTTTGCAAGATCAAATGATACCCATTTGGATCAACTTGTCATGCTCATTGGTGAGAGATTCAATGAAGGCATTAAGAGTTGGCATATTCCAATTTGGTGTAGTGAGCTTCCCAGAATGAAAGGTTGATACAAAGACTGAGTAGTATACACCAAGTTTTGAAAGGATGGCAAGGGTGAGTTGATCATCCTCCTTCTCAACCTTGCACAACTTCAACTAGAACATCAGGTGCTTGAATTTGGTGAAGAAATCATTCATAGTTTTGAATTTTCCTGGGTGAAGAGAAATCAGCTCATTCTCTAGTTGATAGATCCTCAGGTTATATTTCTTATCAAATAAGGAAACAATATTATCCCAAAACTCATTGGGAGTCTTCAATCCATTGGTATTGAAGAGAATATCTCTAGAGATTGACAAGCACAGGCATCCATAAGCTTCATCAAGCTTATTCCAGTATTTTTTTTTTACATAATGAATTAGCTCTACCTTTGTGTACATTGTGACTCTATAGAGTCTTTTGGAGAGAATTTGCATCTCCATTTCCTCCTTCCACTTATGGTAGTTGAAAGGATTGAGGATCTCGATAGGAGGAACCATTGTGCTACTGTAGCAAATGTAGTGAAGGAGACTGAATACTGTTGTAGCGAATGCAGTGAAGGAGACTAAAAAACCTGTAAATCACACAATTAAACAAACAAAGTAAGGCCGACAACTTGCACTTTTGGAATTTTCTTCACACCCAACTTAGTCAATCAAGCAATCTTGATAAACAATTCCTTTTTCTAGGATTTATGTGGTAAATTCTCCACTTCTTGTGCAATACTGGAAGGAGCAATTTTGCTCATTTTTTTTTAATCCAAGTATGAATTTGTAGTAGGAGAAGTGATTTGTCCTGACAAGGCTCTAATACCATATAAAATTGATCACATAGATATGTGGACCAACACACAACTCACAAGAAATATCATACAATTTTACTCAGAAATTAAAGAATGAAATAGTCCAAAAAATGGCTTGTAGCTGTGAATGCTTTCATTAATCAAACATAATTGGATAATTAATTACAATTTAATACACTGGTATTAATAACCAGTCAATTCAAATCCATGGGAGAGGAATTCAAATTGATTGATTGTACCTAACTGTGTGGATAACTAGACATGTCTAAATCATTATCGGAGCTCAACTAGTTAGCCCCAGTTGCCTCAATCAGTGCACCAGTCAATTAGAATCATTTAACTAGACTAACTGAAAGTGGTAGGTGAAGAATTGCACATTCCCACATACCATCAATCAATGAATGATTCTAATTGAATGTAATTGGATTGAACTGAATGTAACTGGCTCCTAACTAGGCTTAACTAGTCACTAACTGAACTCAACTGAAGGAGGTTGGTTCTGGTACTACCAGTGGCTCCTAAATTGTAGGGATTAGTCTAGGAGGCTCATAAACTGATGCATGCAAGTGCAGTCAGTGGACGTTAGCCTCAACTAGTGTTCCCCACACTCCAGTAACTAGTACATGTGGACCCAATGATGCTAGTGACTAAATATAGACTAAAAAGACTCCTAGTTTAGACATGATTGACCAAATTGGACAAGGGAGGATTATAATCCTAACATGAGGGTTTAGAGAGAGAGAGAGAGATTGTGGGTTATGGATTTGGGGAGGAGGGAAGATAAAGAGAAGATGGGAGTATATGGGGGAGAGATATAGAGGTGGGAAAGGAATTTGGGGTAGAGAGAGGGGGAGGATTAGAGGTATGGGGGTATATGGGTGACATGGATACAAAGAGAGGGTTTACAAGTAGAGATATATAGAAGCTATGGGTAGGGTGTGAGGAGAGGGTTAAGGGTTTTGGGAGTTGGGAGAGAGAGAGAGTTTGGGGTTGTTAGGGAGTAGGGAGGGAGAGAGAGGGAGCAGGGAGAGAGAGATGATTGGGGTTATTGTTATGTGGAGCATTAGAGTATTGAGAGAGAGATATAGGGGTGATTAGGGATACAATGGAGAAGAGATGTTTGAGGAGAGAGAGAGGGAGAGAGAGGTTATGGAAATTGATGAGGAGGGGGGTGTAACGGGATAGAAAGAGAAAGGTGAATAAGGATGTGGGTTTTGATAGGGAGAGAGATTGTGGTGGTGTTTGTGGTAGGGGTGAAGTAGGAGGAGGATGTGTGTGTGTGTGTGAGAGAGAGAGAGAGAGGTAGTTGGAAGAGGTGTGTAGAGAGACAATGAAAGAGGGTTTTTTTTAATGATTAGGTAGAGGAAGGGAGAGAGAAACAAGGGAGGGCGATTAGTGGTAAGGGTGGGAGTTGGGGTGTGATTGTGAGAGATAGAGAG
>LPNX010109624.1:464477-520668 GCA_001517045.1 Pseudotsuga menziesii | reverse complement strand
TATAGAAATATATAAAGTTTTGAGAGAGAGAGGGTGTTAGGGGGTTGGAGGAGAGAGAAAGGGGGTGGGTTTTAGGGTAGGTGGATGATTATGGAAGAGAGAATGAAATAAGGTGTTAGAAAGGGGGTTGGGAGAGAGAGAGGGAGAGGGGGGTGGGGCTTAGTATGAGGTTGAGAGAGAGAGAGAGAAGGGGATGATGAGGGGGGTTGGGGGGGAGAGAGAGAGAGAGATATGATAAGGTGATTATGGGTAGGTTTAGGAGGGTTTGGGGTATAGAAATATATAAAGTTGTTTGAGAGAGAGAGGGTGTTAGGGGGTTGGAGGAGAGACAAAGGGGATGGGTTTTGGGGTAGGTGGATGATTATGGAAGAGAGAATGAGAGAGGGTGTTGTTAACTTTTCATATGCTTAGCTAAGACATTAGTACTTCATTTCATTTTCATAACAAAAGCATATAAACAGGATCACTAAAAGATAGACAAGCACAACCATACAAAAGGAACACAAAGATTTGTCCTGGGAAAACCCTAAAGGGAAAAACCCAGCAAAATCTTCCTCAATATAGATGTCCCAAAAAGATAAAAGATAAAATGAGCAAGGAGATCAAAGCCTGATCCTCCTCCTTCTCCAACTACTTCTCTTCTCCACTAATGTGCTACACAAGTGAGAGTGTGTGTTCAAATGAGGAGAGCTACACCTCTATTTATATTCATCCATTCAATTCAATTAACTCATCTGACATGTAGGCTCGAGTTAATCATGTAGGCTCGAGTTACACATGTAGGCTCAAGTAACCACACTGGGGTGCTAATGACCCACCTTTACAATTAGAGGGGACAACCTCGTGACTCTTATTAGTTATTTCGATTAGAAACATCGGGGTACAAGATAATACAAGTGATTCTCCCGATAGGACCATCGAAGACCACAAAATATACATATAGAATATTCTTCAAAGTTACAATATTTCAACACTCCCCCTTAACAAGAAGGGTATTCTACAACAACATCAACAACAACAATAGTAGAAGAGAGATAGAGGACATCATCAGCATCATCAGGGTAACACATCTATACATCATTGGAAGCTTTTAAACATTATGTAGTCTTCATCTTCAATCTTTAGTCTTCATCATCATTAATACTTTGACTGCTTCGATCAGCAACATCTTCAGCACTTTGACCTTTCGATCAGAAACATCATCTTCAGCACTTTGACCTTTTAATCAGCAACATCATCTTCAACACTTTGACCTTTCGATCAGCATCATCTTCAACACTTTTACCTTTTGATCAGCAACATCATCTTCAGCACTTTGAACTTTCTATCAGCAACATCATCTTCAGCACTTTGACCTTTCGATCAGCAACATCATCTTCAACACTTTGACCTTTCAATCAGTAACATCTTCTTCAGCACTCTGACCTCTCGATCAGCAACAACATCATCATCATACTCTAATATTTTGATCAGAAACATCATCATCAAAATGTCATCATCGTCAAAACATCATTATTACCAAAACATCAACATCATCAAAACATCAACATCATCATCATCAAAACATCAACATGATCCTTCCTTTCAGATTTACAGGATCAACATGTCTGTGGTACTCAGACGATCCTTCCTGTCAGAATTATGGGATTTAGGTCTTTATGGAGTTACTAATGATCCTTCCTTTCGTAATTATGGGATCAACACATATGTGGAACTCATATAATCCTTCCTATTGGAATTACAGGATCAAGTCAATGATCCTTCCTTTTGGAATTACAGGATTTAGGTCTTTACGGAGTTACCAACGATCCTTCCTTTCGGAATTACGGGATCAACACAATTGTGGAACTCAGACAATCCTTCCTGTTGGAATTATGGGATCAAGTCTTTATGGAGCTACCAATGATCCTTCCTTTTGAAATTATGGGATTTAGGTCTTTACGGAGTTACTAAAGATCCTTCCTTTCAGAATTATGGGATTTAGCTCTTTACGGAGTTACTAATGATCCTTCCTTTTAGAATTACGGGATTTAGGTCTTTATGGAGTTACTAATGATCCTTCCTTTCAAAATGATGGGATCAACACAGTTGTGGAACTCAGAAAATCCTTCCTATTGGAATTGCAGGATCAACAAATCTGTGGAGCTCAAACAATCCTTCCTATTGGAATTATGGGATCAATTCAATGATCCTTCCTTTTGGAATTATGTGATTTAGTTCTTTATGGAGTTACTAATGATCCTTCCTTTATAAATTATGGGATCAACATAGATGTGGAACTTAGACAATACTTCCTATTGGAATTATGGGATCAACACATTTGTGGAACTCAAAAAATCCTTCCTATTGGAATTATGGGATCAATTCAATGATCCTTCCTTTTGGAATTACGGGCTTTAGGTCTTTACGGAGTTACTAACGATCCTTCCTTTCAGAATTATGGGATCAACACAGATGTGGAACTCAGACAATCCTTCCTCTAGGAATTATGGGATCAACACACGTTCTTGAGTACCGAAGTCACCGGATCCATTCTGAACCAAAGTTCAAGGATGATACAATCCTACCACCTTCTCGATGATCGAAGTTCACCAAATCTGTTCTAAACCAAAGTTCAAGGATGATACAATCCTGCCACATTCTCAATGACCGATGTTACACCGGATCCATTCTAAACCGAAGTTCAAGGATGATACAATCCTACCACATTCTCGATGACTGAAGTTACACCAGATCCATTCTGAACCGAAGTTCAAGGATGATACAATCCTGCCACATTCTCAATGACCAAGGTCACCGTATCACTTCTGGACATATGTCCTAGGATGATACAATCCCTCTTCATTCTCAAAGACCAAGGTCTCTCGATCACTTTAGGGAAAGTTCCCAGGGATGATACAATCCCACTTCATTCTCGAAGACCGAGGTCTCCGAATCACTTCTAGACATATGTCCCAGGATTATACAATCCCTCTTCATTCTCGAAGACCGAGGTCTCCAGATCACTTTAGTTCAAGTGTCCAGGGATGATACAATCCCACTGCAACATCACTACTCCCCCCTTTGGGGAAGGTCTTGCTGAACCATACCAAGCTTGTCTCAAAATTTTTCAAACTTTACCCAAGACAGAGGCTTTGTCAGCGCATCATCATCTAAACCATATTCATCTACATATTCAGTATGTGGATACTGAACTATCACCATTTGTATCTCCAGTATGTGAGTACTAAAAGCATCATCAGGTCACCATCATCTGCATCTACAGTATGTAAATACTGAAACATCATCTATATCTTCAGTATGGGAATACTGAAATCATCATCATCTATATCTTCAGTATGGGAATACTGAAACAACATCATCTTTATTATAGAAATATTGAATCACCATCATCTGTATCTACAGTATGTAAATACTAAAACATCATCATCTGCATCTTTATCTTGAATGTAGAAATACTGGATTTCTATGTGTTATGACGGAGCACAGGGTTATCTGTTATCACATAGAATCAATGTAGTATCCATCTTCAGTTCAAAGAGACCTGATATCATCTTTCGAAGCCATATGGCTTCACAAATTAACAGAGCAATCTGTTTTAGCCATGCTATAAGAAACACTGGATTTTTTCCTGCTAAACCATGAACTCATAGCAGACCCCAAACAAAAGCATCTACCTGATGTGTTTTTTTTGTCCGAGATACTTCCATCCCAATATAAATCTATATAACCATACAATCTGTATCATAGTATATACCAAAGTCTATAGTCACTTTCAGATATATCATCACATGTTTTGCGGCTATCAGGTGAACCTGTCTAGGTTGAACTAGATATTGGCTCAAGGTGTTCACAGCAAAACAAATGTCTGGTCTAGTATTTTTTAAGTACATCAATGACCCAATGATCTATCTATAATGAGTCATATCCACTAACTCTGATGATTCATCAGCTAACAGCTTCCGTTTGGAGTCCATGGGTGTGGCCATGACTTTGCATTCCAACATATTGAATCTCTTCAATATCTCTACCGTATACTTTCCCTGATTGAGAAAGATTTCTTCTGAACTTTGCCATACTTCCAGACCTAGGAAATAATGCATTAACCCAAGATCTTTCATCTAAAATTCTTCTACTAGTTTCTTCTTGCTTTCCATGACCTGTTTCTCATTTCCTGTCAAGGATAAGTCATCCACATATAATAACAGGATGACAAGTTCATCTTCTACAACCTTGAGATAAAGGTTAGGATTAGCTTTACTTTTGGTAAAGCCCATGCTTGACAAGAAACCATCTATTCTTTCATACCAATCTCGAGGAGCTTGTTTAAGACCATATAATGCCTTCTTCAACTTGCATAAATGATTATGTCTATCTTCAACTTCAAATGCTTGTGGATGTTCTATGTATACTTCTTCTTTGATCACACCATTTAGAAAAGTTGTTTTCACATCCATCTGGTGTAAGTCCCACTTCATCATGGATGCAAGTGCCATGGTAGCTCTAATTGAAGTATACCATGATACTGGGGCAAATGTCTCTTCATAATCAATTCTCTCTTTCTGATAGAAACCTCTAGCCACAAAACTTGCTTTATATTTCTCAATAATTTCGTCAGCTGCATGATTTATTTTGCATATCCATTTGGAGGATACTATACTCTTTCCTTCTGGTTTGGGAACTATATCCCAAACATCATTCTAGTATTCTTTCATCATAACATGTTCCATGAGTTCATCTTGTCGGGTCATCAACATATCCTAGTCTTCTGCATTCAACCTTGAAGGTTGGAACCCTCTTTAATCTTGGTAAAGTCTTGATCCAGCAGGAAGCTATCCATCATGTCGTATCATGTCGAATTTAGATATCTTCTGTAGTCACTCCCCCTGAAGTGGAGTATCATATTCCCTCTTCATTCTGTACAGGTGGCTCTATGCTTGATATATACTTGTCAATAGAGTATGTCATGAACCTTTTCTTTGTACACTTGTTCTTGTAGATCCATATGGAAGATACTACGTACTTCCCTTTATGTCTCGAAATCATATCGTATACATCATTCCCCATGATCAACTGTTATTATTTGATCATAGAATTATTTTATTCATCTTGATTTATCTCTTACACCCATGGTGGTATTCACCCTTCAAGGTGGATATACCACTCTCTGAATCTCTTTCTCTCATCATGGTGTCTCTAACCCTGGGAGCTTCAGATTCTTGTTTATTGAATTGTCGTCACTTGTTCTTCAAAACAAGTCTCATCCTTGTTTTCTTGTAGGAGGTTCTTCAGGACATTTCCTATAATTAAAATGCACCAATTGCATGGTTAAAACTATTTGATAAAACTTATGCATAATGACAAATTCTTATGCATCATGCAACTGTTTAGCCAATACAGCATTCATCCATATCTCACAAAAAAAATTTAGATGACATCATTGAGATTGTGCATTAATCCAATATGTCATGTAAAGAGGTTTCATTCTAGATAAGTAGCAATGGAGAGATGTATAGAACCATGAGATACTTATCGATCACATGCATATTAGTAGTATACATTCATTAATGCAAACAATCTATCATGCATAACACAACAACTGAATATGCATGACAAAAAAATATCATTAAATGACAATTCAATACTTATGTTTTTTTTTTTGTGGGTAGACTCCTTCTTGATCATTCTCCTTCATCGTCTTCTTCATTCATGAAATCATCATTTCTTATCCAAATGATAATATGGATAAGAGGTTCGTCAAGAATTGAGTTCTTCATATTGCTCATCGCTTGAGGGATCTTCTTTGAATGGTGAGAGCTTGATCTTCAATTTGCTCCCATCTTTCTTCTTCTCTTCTTATGAGATGAGCTTCTTCTTCCCAAAGTAAACTGAAAGTAATCACTTCCTTCTGGCACACATTCCTTGCATGAATGAATCCCATGATCATGGGAGGTCATTCAAGGTGGCTATCACCACTTCTGCATTCTCTGCTTCTTCTTCTACCGCTTCAAGATGTTTCATATTCTTCAACTGTTTTCTCAAGTCCATCTTCTGAATTATGTTCTTATCTTCAAATATCATGATCAAAGAATCAAACATATTTAGTTTCTTTAGGGAAGACACTTGTGGTACAATTTGATCCATGATTGAATCAACAGGGATCTTCTTGGCCTTGATCAAGTTCTTCTTGTGTAACGCTTTGAGGCTCTACTCATGTAGGTGTCCAATTCATTTTCTTCATAGGGATCAAATATTTTCATGCTTGGAAGTTTTCAACTTCACCAAGATCATCATCAAGCTGATGTGATAGATCACATTGAAATGAGAACCTCAAATGCAAATAGCAAAAGATTAGATATTACCGATTTGAGGTGTCCGTCTTGCTTCCCGAGCTAGCTGATCTAGGGTTTGTTAGAGAAACCCTAATTTTAAAAACTTGGAATATTTTAGATCTGGTTGGATAGAAACATAGATATGTTCAAATGGAGCTTTCCAATGTACTCCTTTTGTGAAAACAGTGGAGGGAAGCTCCAGGAACAGGAATCCCTAGTTTTCCAATTTCTTCTGCATAAATTCATGTTACTATTTCTATGATATCTCTGAAGTTACTACTCCTCTATGTTTGAAATTTCTCACTGAGGTAACCTTGCATATCCCTAATCCAAAACCATAGTTTTCATCAGAATTGGTTTCACCAATTGGGATTTATGATCATTTTCCCAAGGTCACCTATTACAGGACTATTCAGAATATGGAAGTTGTACGGCATTCCACGTGTCACTGGTTCATCTTCAGGTTCTGAAATTTAGACCATAGAAATTAAAGTCCGTGATATTTTTGGAAAATCTTTAGGAATTCCATTTGGACCTCTATATACCAAGTTATATCAATTTTCCCTAGGTGTCATGTTTAGGGATGAATTCTGGAAGAGGCTGGAACCCTAACTTGGAGGGATCATAGCTCCTAGAATATAGTGAATCTGAGGCTGAATTTTGGACACAAGGTTCATCAAGATTATATATTTTGTATCTGAAAGTTTTAGCTCCTAAAACTTCTCCAATATTGGGATATATATAATATACCAAAACTTAGCAGTTTTAGTATTTAGGGTTTTTCTAGCTCCGGGTCAAACTAGGGTTTGACTTTCCCAGAGTTTCACCCAACCAAAAATCTTGACCCAAGTCTCTAAACTTCGATTTTGATGAGGAGATAAATCCTATGTTGGGTTTACTCAAAAATTATTCTTCTGCAAGAAGCCCTAATTTCCCACACCAAAAACTGAGAATGCTCGGAATTGAATTCTGCTTCGACAGAAAGATGTGCCCTTCAATGGAGAGTTAGCCTATTCTTCTTTTGCTAATCAATTGTGGAGAGAGAACCAAAAAGTAAGAAGCCCTAGATTCTGTAGCCGCACAATGTCTTCTTTTTAGGGTGGATCTGATACCATTTTGACTTTTCATATGCTTAGCTAATACATTAGTACTTCATTTCATTTTCATAACAAAAGCATATAAACAGGATCACTGAAAGATAGACAAGCACAACTATACAAAAGGAACACAAAGATTTATCCTAGGAAAACCCTAAAGGGAAAAACCCAGCAAAATATTCCTCAATATAGATGTCCCAAAAAGATAAAAGATAAAACCAGTAAGGAGATCAATCCTGATCCTCTTCCTTCTCCAGCTACTTCTCTTCTCCACTAATGCGCTACACAAGTGAGAGAGTGTGTGTTCAAATGAGGAGAGCTACACCTCTATTTATATTCATCTGTTCACTTCAATTAACTCATCTGACATGTAGACTCGAGTTAATCATGTAGGCTCAAGTTACACATGTAGGCTCAAGTAACCACACTGGGGTGCTAATGACCCACCTTTACAATTAGAGGGGACAACCTCGTGACTCTTATTAGTTATTTCGATTAGAAGCATCGGGGTACAAGATAATACAAGTGGTTCTCCTGATAGGACCATTGGGGACCACAAAATATACATATAGAATATTCTTCGAAGTTACTACATTTCAACACTCCCCCTTAATGAGAAGGGTATTCTACAACAACATCAACAACAACAATAGTAGGAGAGAGATAGAGGACATCATCAGCATCATTAGGGTAACACATGTATAAATCATTGGAAGCTTTTCAACATTATGTAGTCTTCATCTTCAATCTTCAGTCTTCATCATCACTAATACTTTGACTACTTTGATCAGCAACATCTTCAGCACTTTGACCTTTCGATCAACAACATCATCTTCATCACTTTGACCTTTCGATCAGCAACATCATCTTCAGCACTTTGACCTTTTGATCAGCATCATCTTCAGCACTTTGACCTTTCAATCAGCAACATCATCTTCAGCACTTTGATCTTTTGATCAGCAACATCATCTTCAGCACTTTGACCTTTCGATCAGCAACATCATCTTCAACACTTTGACCTTTCAATCAGCAACATCTTCTTCAGCACTCTGACCTCTCGATCAGCAACAACATCATCATCATACTCTAATATTTTGATCAGAAACATCATCATGAAAACATCATCATCATCAAAACATCATTATTATCAAAACATCAACATCATCAAAACATCAACATCATCATCATCAAAACATCAACATGATCCTTCCTTTCGGAATTACAGGATCAACATGTCTGTGGTACTTAGATGATCCTTCCTGTGAGAATTACAGGATTTAGGTCTTTACGGAGTTACTAACGATCCTTCCTTTTGGAATTACAAGATCAACACATCTGTGGAACTCATAAAATCCTTCCTATTGGAATTATGGGATCAAGTCAATGATCCTTCCTTTCAGAATTACAGGATTTAGGTCTTTACGGAGTTACTAAAGATCCTTCCTTTCGAAATTACGGGATCAATATAGTTGTGGAACTCAGACAATCCTTCCTGTTGGAATTACGGGATCAAGTCTTTACGGAGCTACCAATGATCCTTCCTTTTGGAATTACAAAATTTAGGTCTTTACAAAGTTACTAAATATCCTTCCTTTCGGAATTACAGGATTTAGGTTGGGTTTACAAATATTTTTATTAGTAGTGGGTTGAGAGAGACATAGAGATAGAGAGAGAGAGAGAGAGAGAGAGAGAGAGAGAGAGAGAGTAAGTGGGGAGAGAAAGGAGTTGGGTTTACGGATAATTTTATTAGTAGGGGGTTGAGAGAGAGAGTGAGAATAAGGGGGGAGAGAAAGGGGTTGGTTTTATGGATATTTTTATTGGTAGGGGGTTGAGAGAGAGAGAGAGAGCCAATCTAGGGATTATTATGGTTAGGGGTAAGGAGTGGGGTTTGGGGAGGAGTAAGAAAGTTAGATAAAAGGTGGGTATAGTTGAGGAGTGAGGGGTGGATTGTTGGGAGAGATAGATTTGTGGGGTGTAGAGTGAGAGAGAAAGGGGTTGTTAGTTGTAGGAGTAGGAGAGAGTGAGAGTGTTGGTGCATTAGGGAGAGAGAGGGAGAGGGTGGGTATTAGGAGCAGGGTATTTTTTAAGGATTCTAATATTATACTTAAGTATAGTATTCTAGGAGATTATTTTGGATTGAAAAAAACATGTTTATAGATAGGTAGGCGAATATTAAATATGAGACATAAAATTAACACTAAAATGTGTAAAGTTTGGTGAATATTGTGATAAAAAAACATATTTATGTAAATATCGATGATATTAGACACTAAAAATGACGAAATAACGAAATTATTTATAAAAAAAAACCCAAAAAATAGCCAATTGGTGTAATTTCACCCCTAAAAATGACCCTGGTTGGGAGGTTGGGGAAGGACAAAGTGGTTGGGCTAAGGAGTAGGTAGTGAATGGGAGAGAGAGAATAAGAGAGGGTGTTATTAACTTGGTTAGAGAGAGAGAGGGAGGGATAAGGAAGGTTAGTTGTAGGGGTGGGAGTATGGGGTGATTTGGAGGGAGAGAGGGAGATGGATTGGGGCTATGAGTAGGATAAGTAGGGGGTTGAGAGAGAGAGAGAGAGTTGGAGGTGATTAGGGGTAGATAGGAGGAGGGATATTGGGGAAAAGAAAGAGATAAATATTAGTATGGTTTGGGTTTTGTGGTGGATAAGGGAAATTTGAGAGAAGGGAGTATAGTCTGAGAGTGGGGGGTTGTGAATATATATATATATATATATATATGTATGTATGTATGTATAAAGAGAGAGAGAGAGAGAAATTAGGGTTAGGGGTAGGTGGAGAAGGGGAGAGAGAGAAATGAAAGAGGGTGTAAGGGTTAGGGGGAGGAGGGGGTTAATGGAAGGGGTGGGAGTAGGGTTATAAGTTAGAGAGAGTTTATTAAGGTTATTTGTAGGTGGAGTATTATGGAATTGAGAGAGAGAGAGAGAGAGAGAAATAGGGGGTTATTAGGGATATAGGGGAGGAGAGATGTTAGAGATATATATATATATGTTACATGTGTAGGAAAGAGGAGGTAAATTTACAAGTAGGGGAGTATAGCGGGATAAACAATAATATGTGCATAGGGATGTGGGTGTTGATAGGGAGAGTAATAGGTAGTAGCATGGAGGAAGAGAGGTGGAGGTTATGGGTAGAGAGAGAGAGAGAGAGAGAGAATTGATGGGGTTGATTAGGGGTAGGGAAAGGAGGGGGATTGGGGAAGAGAAAGAGAAAGAGTGACACTAGAAGGATTAGGGGTTTTTGGAGGTTTAGGGAATTTATAGATATCAAGTATAGGTCAAGAGCATGACATTGAGAGTTGAGATAGAGAGAGAGAGAGAGAGAGAGAGTGGTTAGTGGTAGGAGTTGGGGGAGATAGATAGATAAATTAAGAGGGTTAGATAGGGGTAAGGAGATAAAGAGAGGGAGGGAGGGAAAGAGAGATGGATCCATTTATGCGATAGAGAAATTTATGGGGGTCACTTGTAGGTGGAGGGTTATAGGTGGATAGACAAAGAGAGGGGGGTTACTAAGGTTTATGGGCATGAGGGGAGAGAAAGAGAAAGAGAGAGCAGGGAGGTTAGTTGTAGGTGTGGGATTAGGGTGGAGTGTGTGAGTGTGGAAGAGAGAGAGAGGTTTGGGGTTATGGGTTTGGGGTGGTAGAGGGAAGTTAAATGGAATCAAGGGAGCATATTCGAGGAGAGATATTACAAGGTGCTTATAGCCAGGGATAGGATAGGGGTTGGGGTAGATAAAGATATAAATATCAAGTTTAGGTATTTTAGGAGGAGAGAAGTTATAGAGAATAAGGGTTAAAGACAGAGAGGAAGGGGGTGATTAAGGGTAGTGGGGAGGAGGGGGGTTGGAGGATTGAAAAAGATAGAGAGCGAGGGTGTTAGGGGTAGAGAGAGAGAGAGAGAGAGAGAGAGAGAGATGAGAGAGTGGTTAGTAGTAGGGGGAGAGAGATTATATTATACATAGATGGAGGGGAGATAATGCTTAGGGGAATTAAGAGGGAGAAAGAGGGAGGAGTTTAGGTGTTTGGAGAGGAGGAAGGGGTTAGTTTTAGGGGTGGGAGTATGGCTATAAGTTAGAGAGAGGTGGGGGGGATATTTGGGGGTGCTCAGGGAGTAGGGAGAGAGGGAGAGAGAGAGGGGTGGAGTTATTGTTAGGTAGATCATTATGGTATTGAGAGAGAGAGAGATAGGGGATTATTATGGATAGAGAGAGAGAGAGAGAGAGGTTATGGGTCTAGTAAGGAGTAGGGAAATTAACAAGGAGGGTGGTATAGCAGGATAGACAAAGAGAGAGGGAGAGAGAGGGAGGGAGAGGGAGGGAGGGAGGGAGAGGGAACGAGGGAGTGAGAGGGAGAGGGAGGGCGAGGGAGGGAGGGAGGGAGAAGGAGAGGGAGAGGGAGAGGGAGGGAGGGGGGGGGGGGGGGGGAGGGGGGGGGGGGGGGGGGGGGGGGGGGGGGGGGGGGAGAGGGAGAGGGAGATGGAGAGAGATGGGAGTGTGGTTAGTGCTAGGTGGAGATGGATTATAAGAGAGAGAGAGAGAGGGAGAGTGCCGAAGAATGGGTTGTTAGTGGTAGGAATAGGAGAGGTAGAGTGGGGTTGGGGGTAGAGATGAATAAAAAGAGAGGGTGAGTTTTATAGGGATGAAGATAAATAAGGGGGGTGATTATTCAGTGTATTTGGAGGGATTTGGGAGAAATAATTAGACAGGATTTTAGTAATTATTAGGGAGAGGCATAGAGAGAGTGAGAGAGGCGGGAGTGGGATTAGTAGTAAGTGTGGGGGTAGAGTGGTGATTATGTGTGAGAGAGGGGGGTTTTAGGGAGTAGGGGGGAAGAGAAGTGATGGTTATGGGTAGGTCTAGTAGGTAGATGTGTGTGTGTGTGTGTGTGTGTGTGTGTGAGAGAGAGAGAGAGAGAGAGAGAGAGAGAGAGAGATGAGGGGGGTTGGCCGAGAGAAGGATAAATAGAGACAGAGGTAGGTTTAGCAATTTGTGGAGGAGTGGGGAATTTAGAGAGAATGGGTATAGTTTGAGAGTGGTAGTTTGAGAGAGAAAGGGGGGGGATAGTTGTAGGATTTGGGGTTAGAGAGATAGATATATAGATTGAGAGATGGGGTTATATGGGTAAATAGAAAAAGGGAGGGAGGGAGGGTGTTAGGAGGTTAGGGGAGAGAGAAAGTGGTGGGGTCAAGAATAGGTGGAGGTGTAGGGGTGAGAGAGAAAGTGAAAGAGGGGTTTAGTCAGGGTTATGATGATGAAGGGAGAGAGAGGATGGAAGTTAGTGGTAGATGTGGGAGTATAATATTATGTGTGAGAGAGATACAAAGGGGTTGTTAGGGAGTAGGGGTACAGAGAGGGGGTGGGGGTTAGGGTTTAGTTGGAGGATTATAGGGTTTACATAGAGATAGAGAGAGAGATGAGGGGGGTTATTATGGGTAAGGGTAAGGATGGATGTTAGGGGAGATAAAGAGATAGAGATAAAGTTGGATATAAGTTGGGGATGATTGGGGAAATTATAGAGAATGGGGTTATACTCGAACATTTGGTGGGTGTGGCATAGGGAGAGAGTGAGTGAGAGAGAGAGAGAGGAATTATGAGAGAGAAAGAGAGAGATATGGGGTTAGGGTTAAGGTGACTAAGAGATGGTTTAGATAGACAGATTGGGTGTGTTAGAACCTATGCTAAATTTCAAATATTTTTGCATAGGAATCTGCACTAATTCCCCTACAAAGGTTTATAAAAACAAAAGAAAGAGTAAGGTCTGAAAATATTCTGTATCACATGACTCTGAAGGATATTGGTGGGGTTTCTACATGTTATAAAGGGTTTATTCAGTGATTTTAAATGCAAAATTATTAAAAAAAACCAAAGTTTTAGACTTATAAATATGTCTAAACAAGAAAAATCTGATCAAGGTTTAAAGATGACTAGAAAGGATGACCTAGATGCATACTGGAGAAAAATCAAAGGCCATAAATCGTTTCTGCCAAGGAAAAATCAAGAGCGGAAGAGCAGAAAAGAGAAAACTTGGTTGTGAAAAATGGTAAATCTGATTTTTGATTTTCGCAATCTGAGATCTGTTGGTCATGGAAATATTCCACTAAAATCAATGGTCTAAGGAAAAGAAGGAAGAAAAATGGTGAAAATTGAAAAGGAGAAGTTTTAAAATTTGGTCATATAAAGGTTGAACTTTTTCCTTCTATGATCCATAGGATTGACGGCCAGGAAATATTTTGTTGAATATCAACGAATCGTAAAGGAGAATAAAGGCTGGAGAAAAAAGGTGAAAACATGGGAATTTGGTCATAAAAATTTAGAACTTCCACCTTCTGTGATCCCTGGGATCGAAGGTCCAAAAAAATTCCATCAAAGATCAACGGCTCGGAAAGTAGCATAAAGGAGGAAATCAAAAAGCGGATATATAGAAATTTGGTGAGGAAAATATTGGAATCTTGCTTTCTAATTTCTGCAATATCGACAGTTCAGAGAGCTCCTACATATATGAACAACTTGAAAGGAAGTAGAAAGGTAGAAAGCAGAAACATAAACGTTGAACTTCAAGTAAACTAGCGTAGTAGGGCTTTTTCCCTTGCTACGAGCAGGAACTGTTACCTTCTGTCTATTGAACGGAAGGGTAGGGTTCCTGTGGATGAAAAAACTACAAGGAAATGTTAGCTCTGAGCCATTCAAACCCTGCAAGAAACTATTAGAAAAATAGGAAATGGCTACAAGCAATCAGAGGAGAACTTGCAGCAAACCATGAGAAAATAAACCTGCAAATAAACAAGATCTAGAAAACTAAACTATAAACAAAAAAAATGGTTATACCTTCATCCTTTGTGGAAATGAGCCACCATGCCCTAGCTTTGGAAGCACCTCTCTATGTAATGGAGTTTTGGATTATGGAGCTTTGGATCTATGGAGGAGATGGGTGAATGGCTTGAGAGGAAAAGGTCTTAAGGCACTCACACTAGAAGCATAACGATAGGGAGAGAAGGAGTGTTTTTAGAGTGACCCCCACCCCTCTATTTATATTTTTTATTTGATATTTTAGGGTTTTAAGCCCTTGGTTAAGGATTTAGCCCCTTTTCCCCAATTCTTAGCTCCTTTGGGGATTTTAACCTCCTTTGAGGGGTTTTAGCCCATTTTTGGAGGTTTTAGCCTCTATGAGAGCTATTTTTGCTCTTTTTAAGGGTTGTTAATCCCTTTTCATGTTTTTGAGCCTTTGCAAGGGTGTGGGGGTCAAATGAGGGTAGTGACATAGATGTATTTGGGTGGTGTAGGTCATGTAGAGATCATTAAGGGATTTTTTCGGTTAACAACTAGAATCCTACATTCCATAATCCACATCCCACAAGATCAACATCTCAAAAATATTCTACATAATATTGACAACCTAGGAGCATTTTGCGATGAAAACTAGAAAGGAGTAAATTTAGGTTGGAGAATTGCTAAATCAGGTGGAAGTTGCACAATTGGACAGTCCATATCAATTAGAGTTGAATATCTACAGTGGAGATTGATTTCGTTGGGTGAAATTTCACACTCAAATTTGGAAAGCACCTGTGTTATGAGAAATGTGCGTAAATGGCATGTCCCCTCCCCATTGGATATCGCGCTAATAATAATAGGTGAAAAATTCACTTTATGGAGCACAATGGTGCATATTCCAATGGTGAGGATCTAAGAATATGCAGATCTATTACTAGCATTGATTTCACAAGTTAAAGATGCAAGGAGGAATGAAATTGTTTCAGGTCGTTGGAGGCTCTCTGAACCATCATTTTTTATCAAGCGAGCCTGAGTTCCACATGTTTGGTTTTATATTTTTATCCATCACATGCAACCTAGCATACTTTCTTGATTTGTTTGTGATCATGGAAAATATGCCAGATCAGAATTTTTTAGGATTTTATGTGTGCGGGATTGATTATGAATTTCTGTAACTGAATTTGGTTATGTTTCGAGGTTGGTCTTGGGAGCCCATGACATTATAAATGTAACCTCTATGGAGGAAGAAAGGGTTCGACATTCATATTTTGAATCCTATGTGCCTGGTTTTTGTGGCTCTGTAACTTTCTTGGAAGTGTTAATGAGAAATATTCTTTTGTGTTTTTGAGATTCATCACAGTGTTCCATGTTCAGTTTATGTTTCCTGTTTGCATCATTTTCATTTTTGTAAGCTTCTACTAAATTATTTCTAGTTGTATGTGAGGAATTCATTTTATTAAGCACTCCTTGCATCAGATATTGCATTTGTGATGTGTTCATGATGACTATCATAGAATTCACCCTCTGTTAGGTTCTTTGTTTTAATTATTAGCCTTTATTGTTGCTTCTGCTAAAGGTGGTGCAAGAGATTCATCCATATATAGGTTCTTCTTGTTTCACTATGATTTCTCTCATGTCTCCTACCACTAGTTGAAGATATTTGACTAAATGTGACATCTACTTTGCCTCATATTACAAAGGAAAAACCCCACTCATTTTCATTGTAATACCCTTAAATGATTCAAGCTATGACTCCATTGTCCAATGGTGTTATCTGTTTGTTTGCCTTACACCCTTTAAAACCCAAACAACCCTTCCCCTTATAAATCTAGCCTTTTGAATGCTTGTTTAAAGCTGAATGTATATGTGAATGTTATCGTGACAAAGAGAGAGCCCTCTCTAACTATATAGGCTATAATATAGTCTAAATATTGGTATGAAATGGTTACCCTGGTGATTCTCCTACCACAACCATAGGAAAATTGTTAGGTGATAACATATTGGCTTTGTTGGAAAGGACTAATTGCTATTATCTCCTTGGGTAAATGACATTATTCTGGTTCTACGACCTAGTTGAACAGTCGTTCCTAGACACATGTTGGTTGTATATGCTTTGGTGACTCCACTAGAAATATTGGCGACCAAGAAGCTGTAAAGACTTCAGGTTTAACTATTTATGGTGAACAATGGTAAAACATCAAGAAAGTTGTGCATATTTCACCTGGAGAATCCACCTTCAAATAATCTCATCTTCAAAATTTTCTATGGTGATTCTACCGAGGAAATGAGCTCACTGTAAAGACATGGAAAGGTATGGTGAAAAAATAAGGTACTCAAGTGTGAATATTCTCCAGGATATCTTATCCTTTCTTGTAATTTTTTTCCTATCATTTCCTAAGATTTTCAAAGGAATTTCCTATTCTTTATTGCACTCAAAACAAGTCCATGGATTTACTCATGTATATCCTCATATTGTACATACGATTTTGACCAAGATCCTTTAGTCGAGCCACATAAGAACAACAATCATCCCTATAAAAATATTGGTGCTACAGTGGATACCACATCCTTTTCTGAGTCTCTAGGTAGGGATATCCAACCCTTATCTAACTGAGAATGCCCCATATTTCCCTCTGAATCAAGCTCATCAAACTCCACTTCCATAGAGAAGCCTGCTAACATATCCTTATCTCCCACCACTTTGGAGGTTAAGAAGCCTTCATCATTCAATTTTATTGTCTTTCATGGCTCTGCAGTTACTCACAAAATACTGATTTTGTTTGTCTCACCAGCTTCAATTCTTCTTAAAAACCCTAATATAAATCCAGGGAAGGATAAAATGTTTTCCCCTATACTTCTCCATGTCGCTCTTCATGACCTCCCCTAGGGATACGCCAAAAACTCAAACAATTTAATGGGGAGAGGGGTTATTCAATTAAGGAACAGTTGGAATGGTTTTCAGATTGGAAAAACCTAGAAGAAGTAGACCATGAGGATATTAATGTCAAATTATTTTCCCAAAGTCTTGCTGGAGAAGAAAGAAAACAGTTCACAAATTTTTCGAACAACTCCATTTTGAGCTATCAAGTCTTTGATGATTCAAGAACAAATCGGAAGAAAAAAAAACAGGAAATGTTTGTCCCAATTATATTCCATGAAGAGGAGAGAGAGCGAATTGGTCCAGGAGTTTTCTGAAAGGTTTATAATAGTATATAATTCCATCCCTTTCGAGTTCAATCCTCCCTATGGTCCCTCCTAGCTCCAATATGATGAAGATTTTGATAGTGAATTTACCTTATGGTTGAGTGAAAGAAAATATGCCTCCTTGAACGATATGATAAATGATGCCATAGAGGTAGAAATAAACTTGACTTCTGTTAAAGAGAAAATGAGGGAAGAGGGAGAAAGAAGAAAGGATAAAGAGTCCAAACGACCTTCTTCCCCTAAATCACAAGAAGCCAGTATGGAGATAATGATGAAAATAATGGAAAAGTTGATGAAGAGACTCACTATGGAAAATAGATTACCTCCCATAGAAAATCAAGAGCAACAGAATAGAAACCAAAATTTTAGAAGACCCCTTCCTCCTCCAATAAATCAAATAATTCTTAAATTTTCTTTGCAGATTGAATTAAAAGAGGAATCAGATTTTGAGTTAATGGTTGAGGAAGGACCTTTGTGTGTTTTTCAAACTCAAATTTCAACTGAAGATTTACATGAACATGCAAAGCCTTCTTTTTTGGTGGAAGATGAGAAGGATGAACAACTAAAGTATTCTTTCCATTCCAATCCTTGTTTTTATGAAGGTTACAATCAACAAGATGAAAGTAGGTGTTTTCCATTGTGTTTTTCCTCATTTGATTTTCTAAAACAAATATTAAGAGTTTCTAATAAACCATAGAAACTTGAGGGTATGAGTAACGTCATGGAATTTTTAGGAATAGATACTAAGAAGGGTGAACAAGTAGAATCTGATTTGCATTCCAATCCTTATCTTTATGAGAAAGAATATAATCAACCTAGTGTTCTACAGGATGTTACAATTTCTTTTATGAAGAATTCCATCAGCTTGTTACAAACTCTATCTGTGGTCATTTTGAAGAAGACTTCAGTCCACCTATATATGATGAATATGAGGATGGCTACTTGGAATATGAGGGTCATAAATGGGATGTCTCTTTTTGTTCTTCTAATTAAAAATTTCCAGCTCAAGAAAAGTTCATTTCACTTGATTTTATTGAAGGAGAGGATGATATTTCTAATGAAGCACATAAGGATAATCAAGCTGTTACTTCAGAAATTTTAAAGGATATTGTTGATACTCCTTTTGAAAATTTTCATGAACATTTTTTTCAAGGATCTTGTGAAAAATAGTTTGACAGTGTGCAGATGGATTTATAGTTTAAGAATCCTTATTGGTGCAAGCAAATGACAGAAAAAATTGATGATTGTCATGGATTTTATGATCCAGTGGATGGATATATTAAGCATCTTTGTCATGGAAGGTACATAACAGAACATTTTGCAAGTTGTCATGATCCAGTGGTAGAATATGTGGAAAAGATTTGTAGTGATAATGGTTGGTAATGTCTCTATAGTAAAGATCAATTCCTTCATCATAACCTTTTGCCATTAAGCCCTCTATTTCTAATCAAGCATGATGAAGGAGCTCAATCATTGCATCAATTTCTTGGTTGGATTCATTGGAAGTCATAATTTACTTGATTGGGAATTTTTGTTCAATAAGTAGGGTAGGTAGGTGTGAATAAGCTTGAAATGGCGAGCATTTATTTTAAGCAATTTTTTCAGTATCAGTTTAGTTTTTTGTTTTCAGAGCATGTTTGGGATTTCAGGAAAATATTGGGACCATCCCAATGGATCAAGCACTTGTTCTATGAGTTTCTTTGCTACCTCACAGGGTAGATAGCATCCCTGAGTTGGATCCACTGTTAGCACATGTGCTAAATTTTGAATATTTTCGCATAGGAATCTGCACTAATTCCCCTACAAAGGTTTAAACTAGCAAAAGAAAGAGTAAGGTATGAAAATATTCCATATCACATGACTCTGAAAGATATTGGTGGGGTTTCTACATGTTATAAGGGGCTTATCCATTTATTTGAAATGAAAAATCAGTGAAAAAGCCCTGAGTTTTAGCCTTATAAATATGCTTGAACAAGAAAAATATGATCAAGGTTAAAATATGACCAAAACGGACGGCCCAGATGCATAACAAAGAAAAATCAAAGGCCACAAATCATTTCCACCAAGGCAAAAATGGGAGTGAAGAAGAAAAAACTTGATTGTGAAAAATGGTAAATATGATTTCCACTTTCCACATTTCGAGAACCGATGGTCACAGAAAGCTTCTGCACAAATCAATGATACAGTGAAAAGCGAGAAGAAAAATGGCAGAAATCAAAAGGCAGAACATACAAATTTTGGTTGTATAAAGGTTGAACTTCTGCCTTTCGTGATCCGTAGGATCGACGATCTCGAAAGATTTTTTTGAAGATCAATGGCTCTGGAAGGAGCATAAAGGCAAGGGAGGAAAGGAGGAAACAAATGAATTTGGTCATAAAAAGTTATAACTTCCACTTTCCATGATCTATAGGTTTTGACGATCTAGAAAACTTTTATCAAATATCAACGACTCGAAAAGGAGCAAAAAAGAGGAAATCATAAAGTGGAGATATAGAAATTTGGTGAGGAAAATATTGGAATCATGCTTTCACCAATATCAATGGCTCAGATAGCTCCCACATAGAACAATGGCCCAAAAGGAAGTGGAAACATAAAAGTTGAGCTTCAAGAAAGCTAGAATCTTGCATTTCGTGGTTCGCAAACCACAAGATCAATGACTCAGAAGGCTTTTGCATAAGATCGACGAACCAGAACCATTTAGCAATGAAAACTAGAAAGGAGTAAAGTCAGGTTGGAGGATTGCTAAATCAATTAGAAGCTACACAATTAGATGGCTGAGATCGATCAGAGTTAAAGATCTATGATGGAAATTGATTTCGCTGGGTGACCTTACACACTCAAAGTCAAAGAGTGCCTGTGCAATGTGAAACACACGTAAATGACGTATCCTCTCCCCATTGGATATTGCACTAAGAATCAAAGGTTAAAAAGGCACTTTATGGAGTGTGATGCTGCATATTCAAATGGTTAGGATCTAAGCAGATGTAGATCTATGCCTAGCATCGATTTTTCAAGTTAAAGATGCAAGGAAGAATGAAAATGTTTCAGGTCTTTGGAGGTTCTCTGAACCATCATTTTTTATCAAGTGAGCCTAAGTTCTAGGTGTCTAGTTTTATATTTTTTTCCATCATGCACAACCCAGTGTGCTCTCTTGATTTTTTATGATCATGGAAAATCTACGAGATCAAAATTTGTTAGGATTTTATGTATGCGGGTTTGATTCTCAATTTCTATAACTAAATTTGGCTATGTTTCAATTTTGGTCTCAGGATTTCATGACACTATAAATTTTACCTCTACGGAGGAAGAAAGGGTTTGACATTCATATTTTGAAGCCTCTATGTCTAGTTTTTATGGATCTACAACTTTCTTGGAAGTGTTAATTAGAAATACTTTTTGGCATTTCTAATATTCATCATGGTGTTCCATGTTCAATTTGTGTTTCCTATTTTCATCATTTCATTTGTGTAAGTTTTTGCTAAAATCTTTCTAGTTGTATTTGAGGAATTTGTTTTATTAAGCATTCCTTACATCAAATATCACATTTGTGATGTGTTCATGATGATTGCCATAGAATTCACCCTCTTTTAGGTACTCTGTTTCAGTTATTAGCTTTGATTATTGCATTTTCTCAAGGTGGTGCAAAAGATTCATCCCTAGATAGGTTCCTCTTGTTTCACTGGGCTTTCTCGCATGTCTCCTACCACCACTTGAAGATATTTGACTAAATATGATACCCACTTTACCTCATATTACAAAGGAAGATCCCCACTTGTTTTCACTATAATACGCTTGAATGATTCAGGATGTGACTACATTGCCTAATGGTGTTGTCTGTTTGTTTGGATTACACCCTTTAAAACCCAAACAACCCTTCCCCTCATAAATATATCATTGTCATAGTAAATGTATATGTGAATTTTACTATGACAAAGAGAGAGCCCTCTCTGACTGTATTGGCTAGAATACAATCTAAAGATTGGTTTGAAATGGTTACCCTAGTGATTCTCCTACCACAACCATAGGAAAATTATTAAGTGATAACAGGGTGTTATGAGTAAAGAAAGGTTAAAGGGAGAGAGAGATTAGGGGGTAGGATGGGGGTTTAATTAGAGAAAGATATAAATATTTGAGAATTTATGGGTTTGGGGAGGAGGAAATTTATAAAGAAGAAGGAAAGAGGGAGAGATATAGAGAGATATATGATGGGGTAATTATGGGTAGGGGTAGTACAGAGGTTGGAGTATAGAAATATATAAAGATAAAGGATTTAGGGGTTTTGGGAGGAGGAGGGAAGTTAAAGAGAGAGAGAGAGAGAGAGAGAATGGAAGCGGATGATTAGGGCTAGTGGGGATGAGAGGGGTTGGGGGATTTAAAAATATAGAGATCAATGGGGTTAGGGGTTTTGGGAGCAGAAAAAATAGAGAGAAGGGGGGGTATAGGGGATGATAGAGAGTGAGATATGGAAGAGTAGGTGTTCATGTCAAGGGAGAGATGGANGGGGGGTTGGTGTGGGGGAGGGAAATTAAAGGGAGAGGGAGAGAGAGTGGGGTTTTTCATGGAGGAGGGAAATTAAAGAGAGATGGGGGGAAGGATGATTAAAAGAGATAAAGTTTGGTGGGGTTTGGAGTTTTGGGAGGAGGGAAATTAAAGAAAAGGGGGAGAGAGAGAGAGAGATAAGATGATACGGTGGTTGGTGGTAGGAGCGGGATTATAAGAGATGTAAAGGGAGGGGGGATAAGGGTTATAGGGATTATGAGAGAGAGCTAGGGTTAGAGGTAGAGATGGGGGTTAGAGGGAGAGATGAGGGTTAGAGGTAGAGAGAGAGAGAGAGAGAGGGTGTCAGGGGGTTGGAGGAGAGAGAAGGGGTGGGGTTTATTGGTAGGTGGAGGATTATGGGAGAGAGAATGAGAGAGGGTGTTAGGGGGTTGGAGGAGAGAGAAGGGGTGGGGTTTATTGGTAGGTGGAGGATTATGGGAGAGAGAATGAGAGAGGGTGTTAGTAATATGGTTGAGAGAGAGAGTGTGTGTGGTGGGGCTTATGTGTATGTGGAGTATGGGGTTGGGAGAGAGAGAGACAAGGGAAGGGGGGTGATGAGGGGTAAGGGTAATATGGGGGTTAGGGTAGATAAATATATAGATATTTGAGATTTTATGGGTTTCTGGAGGAGGAAAGTTAGAGAGAGAGAGATATATGATAAGGTGATTATGGGTAGGTGTAGGAGGGGTTGGGGTAGATGAAGATATAAATCTGAAGGATTTTAGTGGTTTTTGGAGGAGGAAGAAGGTTATAGAGAAGAGAGGGTAGAGAGAGAGAGAGAGAGAGAGAGTTAGTTGGATATTAGGAATAATGGGTAGGATAGGGATTGGGGGGATGAGGAGAGAGAGAGAGTGGATGGTTAGTGGTAAGAATAATAGAGAGAGGGGTGGTTAAGTGTAGGAGTAGGGGTCAGGGTTAAGGTTAGAGAGAGAGATAGGAGTTTAGGTTAGATATATATATATATATACAGATAGGTAGAGAGAGAGAGAAAGAGTGAGGGGTGTTAGGGAGTGGTGAGAGAGAGGTGGGAGAGAGGTGGGGGTGGGGTTTAGGGACAAGGGTAGTTAAATAGAAGAGGGGGATTATAGGGGGAGATATATGGTGTGGGATGGTTAATGGTAGGGGTATGAGAGGGGTATTAGGAAAAATGTAGATAAAGAAGGGCTTATGGATAAGTGGGTTGGGAGAGAGAGAGTGATGGGGTGGTTTATAATAGGATAAGGGAGGGAGAAAGAGGGGGGATAGTAACAATGAGAAAGAGAGAGAGAGATTGTGGGGGGTAGTGTGGGCTAGATGGAGAAGGTGGTGAGAGACTAGGAGGGAGATAGTTGTAGGGGTGGGAATAAGGGGTGTTAGGGAGTAAAAGAGGAGAGAAATGGGTTGGTTTTATAGATATTCTTATTAGTAGGTGGTTGAGAGAGAGAGAGAGTAACAAGGACATAAATGGGTTGGGTTTATGGATATTTTTATTAGTAGGGGGGTGAGATAGAGAGAGAATAAACGAGGGAGAAAGGGGTTGGGTTTGTGGATAATTTTATTGGTAGGAGGTTGAGAAAGAGAGAGACCCAAAATACGGATAATTATGGTTAGGGGCTCGGGAATGCGGTTTGGGGAGGAGTAAGGAAGTTACATAAAAGGTGCGTATAATTGAAGGGTGAGGGGTGTAGTGTTGGGAGAGAGAGTATCATGGGGTGTAGAGAGAGAGAAAGGGATTTGTTGGTTGTAGGAGTAGGAGAGAGTGAGAGTGTTGGTGGGTTAGGAGGAGAGAGATGGAGAGGGTGGTGTTAGGATGTTGGGGGGAGGAGGAAGTGGTTGGGGTAAGGAGTAGGTATAGAATGGGAGAGAGATAATAAGAGAGGGTCTTATTAGGGGTTTTATATAGAGAGGGAGAGGGAGGGAGGGAGAATGAAGGTTAGTTGTAGAGGTGGGAGTATGGGGTGTTTTAGAGGGAGAAAGGGAGATGCATTGGGGTTATAAGTAGGAGAAGTAGGGTGATGTGAGAGATATAAAGAGTTGGGGGTGATTATGGGTAGAGAGGAGAGAGATTGTGTTACATTGAAATCTTGTCCTCTTGATCCATGTGTCAACCCTTTGCATAATCCCCAAATTTATCTTTGCTAAACAAGGTTGATTTGAGTTTTTTTCTACCTTATTTCCCTCTTTAGGAAGGACAGTACTTTTCCCTTGTATGCTAGGTGTGGCAGTGTCGATGCTCTCTCTCCCACTTCTAGGTGCATCGACTATGCTCTTTCCCTTCATGGAAGGTGTGCTAGTGCCATTTTCAGGGGAAAAAATGGAGCTTTGAGACCCGTCTCAAAGGTAGATGAGGTGGAGGTCTATCCCTATCATTTAGGTGATGTTTCATTCGATTCCTAACCTATGGGGAAGATCCCTTAGACCCCTCCTCCTAATCCTCAACCTACTCTATCCCTTTAGCATTATAAATTATACCTCTCTCCATTTGGAATAGAGGAAGGACTATGGTATTATTATGCTGGTGGAATTTCTAGGTGATACCTATCATCCATTGGGAGGATTACTGGCTTGCATTGTTTAATGAAAGTTGTAGCATTAAGGCTAGGTTGTAACATTTTTTATTTTATGTATCTCCTTGATTACATTAATACAAATCTCTTTCCATAAATGTTGTTGCATTGATAATTTTTAGAGGTTTCTTCCTTAATTATTAGCTTATAATAAGTCATTTTTGGATACACATGTATTGTTTGCTTGTTTCCACTTGCTTTACAGGGTTTTGTAGCTGAAGATCTGAAGGCTCTGGAGCTTGGATCAATAAAGAGATAAGAAGATTTGCATATTGCAGGTAAGCGATCTATCTGTTAACTTGCATTTCTATTTGATCCAGGAAAGTAGATTTTATTATGTACTTGATTTGTTCTAGATCCACTTGGACTAGGGAGATCTTGCTTGAATCCACTTGAGTATATTTATCCAATAATAGATTGGGGAAGAGAAAGAGATAGGGATTATGAGGGTTAGGGTTTTGGGGTGGAGAAGGGAAGTTTGAGAGAAGGGAGTATAGTTTGAGAGTGGGGGGGTTGGGAATATGGGGTTATGATTGGGATAAGTAGGGGGTTGAGAGAGAGATATAGAGTTGGGGGTGATTAGGGGTAGAGAGGAGGAGGGAGATTAGGGAAGAAGAAGAGATAGAGATTAGGAGGGTTATGGTTTTTGGGTGGAGAAGGGAAGTTTGAGCGAAGGGAGTATAGAAAGAGAGGGAGAGGGTTTAGGGGTAGGTGGAGAAGGGAAGAGAGAGAAATTAAAGAGGGTGTTAGTAAGGGTTAGGGGGAGGAGGGTGTTAATGCAAGGGGTGGGTGTAGGGTTATAAGTTATAGAGAGAGTTGGTTAAGGTTATTTGCAGGTGGAGTAGTAGGCAATTGAGAGAGAGGGGGGGGTGATTAAGGATATTGGGGAAGAGATATTTTAGAAAGAAGGGGGGGTTACATGTCTAGGAAAGAGGAGGGAAATGAATAAATAAGGGAGTATAGTGGGATAGACAAGGATATGTGCACATGATGTGGGTGTTCTTAGGGATAGAGATGGGCAATAGCATGGAGGAAGAGAGGTGGGGATTATGGGTAGGTAGAAGAGAGAGAGAGAGAGAAAGATAGAGAGAGAGAGAGAGAGGGAGGGAGTTGATGGGGGTGATTAGCGGTAGGGAGAGGAGGGGATTGGGGGAGAGAAGGAGAAAGAGAGACATTAGAAGATTTAAGGGTTTGTGGAGGTTTAGGGAATTTACTGATATGGGGTATAGGTAAGGAGCACAACATTAAGAGTTGAGAGAGAGAGAAAGAGAGACAGAAGGTGGTTAGGCGTAGGATTTGGGGGGAGAGAGATAGATAAATTAATAGGGTTCGATAAAGGGTAAAGAGAGAAAGCGAGGGAAGGAGGGAAAAAGGGATGAAGTAGGTTGGGGGAGAGAGAAAGTGGTGGGGGTCAGGTGTAGGTGGAGGAGTATAGGGGATATGCAAAGAGAGCGGGGTTAGTAAGGGTTATGGGGATGAGGGGAGAGAAAGATANGGTTAGTGGTATTTGTGGGATTAGGGTGGTGTGTTTGTGTGTGTGTGTGTGTGTGTGTGTGTGTGTGTGTGTGTATGTGTGTGTGTCAGAGAGAGAGAGAGATTAAAGGGTGCTTATGGGTAGGGGTAGGATAAGGGCTGGGGTAGAGAAAGATATAAATATCAAGTTTAGGGTTTTAATAAGAGGAATATTAGAGAGAATAAGGAGTAGAGAGAGATAGAGGAAGATATTTTTATTAGTAGGGGGTTGAGAGAGAGATAGAGATAGATAGATAGATAGAGAGTAACAGGGAGAGAAAGGGGTTGGATTTATAGATATTTTTATTAGTAGGGGGTTGAGAGAGAGAGAGAGAATAAGGGGGGTGAGAAAGGGGTTGGGTTTATAGATAATTTTATCGGTAGGAAGTTGAGAGAAAGACAGAGACCCAAACTAGGGATGATTATGGTTAGGGGGAAGGAGTGGGGTTTGTGAAGTAAGGAAGTTAGATAAAAGGTGGGTATAGTTGAGGAGTGAGGGCTGTAGTGTTCAAAGAGAGAGTGTTGTGGGGTGCAGAGAGAGAGAAAGGGGTTTATTGGTTGTAGGAGTAGGAGAGGGTGGGTGTTAGAATGTTGGGGGAGGAGAAAGTGGTTGGGGTAAGGAGAGAGAGAGAGGGGGGAGGGAGAGAGGGATATGGATTGGGGTTATGAGTATGATAAGTAGGGGGTGATTAGGGGTAGAAAGGAGGAGGGAGATTGAGGAAGAGAAAGAGATATATATTAGGAGGGTTAGGTTTTTGGGGTGGAGAAGGGAAGTTTGAGAGTAGGAGGGTTGGGAATATATATAGAGAGGGAGAGAGGGTGTTAGGGTGTTTTGAGAGAGAGAGAGTGGTTGCGATTAGGGGTAGGTGGAGAAGGGGAGATAGAGAAATGAAAGAGGATGTTAGTAAAGGTTAGGGGGAGGAGGGAGTTAATGGAAGGGGTGGGAGTAGGGTTATACATTAGACAGAGA
Source organism: Pseudotsuga menziesii (assembly GCA_001517045.1). Taxonomy (NCBI): domain Eukaryota; kingdom Viridiplantae; phylum Streptophyta; class Pinopsida; order Pinales; family Pinaceae; genus Pseudotsuga; species Pseudotsuga menziesii. Next base: position 493,686 of record LPNX010109624.1, on the reverse strand, counting down.
GTTGGTTAAGGTTATTTGTAGGTAAAGTATTAGTTCATTGAGAGAGAGAGATATAGGGGGTGATTAGGGATATATGGGAGGAGAGATGTTAGAGAGAGAGAGAGAGGTTACATGTCTAGGAAAGAGGAGGAGAGAGAGAGAGAGAGAGAGAGAGAGAGAGTTGATGGGGGTGATTAGGGGTAGGGAGAGGAGGAGGATTGGGGAGAGAAGAAGAAATAGAGACACTAGAATGTTTAGCGGTTTGTGGAGGTTTAGGGAATTTATAAATAGGGGGTATATTGTAGGAGCACAACATTGGGAGTTGAGAGAGAGAGAGAGAGAAGGTGGTTAGTGGTAGGATTTGGGGGGAGAGAGATAGATAAATTAAGAGGATTGGATGAGGGTAAAGAGAGAAAGGGATGGAGGGAGGGAAAGAGGGATGAAGCAGGTTGGGGGGGAGAGAAAGCAGTGCAGGTCACATATAGGTGGAGGAGTATAGGGGGGTTAGTAAATGTTATGGGGATGAGGGGAGAGAAAGAGAAAGAGAGAGGAGGGAGGTTAGTGTTAGGTGTTGGATTAGGGTGGTGTGTGTGTGAGAGAGAGAGAGAGAGAGAGAGAGATTATAGGGTGCTTATAGGTAGGGGTAGGATAATGGTTGGTGTAGAGAAATATATAAATATCAAGTTTAGGAGTTTTAGGAGGATGAAAGTTAGAGAGAATAAGGGGTAGAGAGAGAGAGAGAGAGAGATGAAGTGGGTGATTAGGGGTAGTAGGGAGGAGGAGGGTTGGAGGATTGAAACATATAGAGATAGAGGGGGTTAGGGGTAGAGAGTGAGTGATAGATGGGAGAGTGGTTAGTAGTAGGGGGGAGAGAGATGATAATATACATAAAGGGAGGGTGGATAATAGTTAGGGGAAGTAGGAGGGGGAGAGAGGGAGGATTTTAAGGGTTTGGTGAAGAGGAAGGGGTTTATGGTAGGGGTGGGAGTAGGACTATAAGTTAGATAGGGAGAGAGAGAGCCAAGGGCTGTTAGGGAGTAGGGGGAGAGAGAGAGGGAGAGAGTAGGGGGTTGTTAAGAAGTAGGGAGAGGGAGAGAGAGAGGGGTGGAGTTATTGTTAGGTGGAGCATTATGGAATTTAGAGAGAGAGAGAGAGGTTATGGGTCTAGGAATCTATAAGGAAATTAACAAGGATTGGGGTATAGTGGGATAAATAGAGAGAGGTGCATAAGGATGTGGGATTTGAGAGGGATAGAGATGGTGGTGGGGTTAGTGGAAGGGGTTGGAGTAGGGAGACAATGTGTGTGTGTTTAGTTGTGTTGATGTATTTGTAACTTTAAAATGTATTCACTTGTATATTTTATGTATTGTACCCCAATGTTTATTTCAAGACGTATGTGTAATGTAATTGGGTCATGCATGAACCAATGTTCCTATCGGGAGATTCAATAATGTAAACAAGTCATGTAAAGTCATAGTGGGTAACCCTCCTTATTGTTCAAGGGTTAAAATCCCCACAGTTGTGAGGCACTAGGGTTATTATACTCTCCTAGAGGATTCGAACCTAGGTGAGTTAATGTAAGTCAAGTCATTAGTACCCCAGTTGTGGTTACTCAATCCTACATAATAGAGTCAAGTATTAAGTGAACTAAAAAATATAAATAGAGAGTGAGACTCTCTATTTATCACACACTCACTCACTCACTGGGGTGCATGAGTGAGATAGGAGAAGCTCTCTCAAGTGAGAGAGAGAGAGAATAAGTTATTGGAGTTCATCTTTATGTTTTCAAGTTTTACTACTGCTATTGGTGCTCATTCTATCTCTGAGGAAGTTGCGAGGTTTTTTCGCTTATGGTTTCCCTAAGGAAATTTCTTTGTGTCTCTTGTCTCTTGGGTTTATTGATGTGCATGTTATTCTCTCAGTTAAATATACTAAGATAATGCTAGATTGAATGATAAAAATCTAGCATGGTATCAGAGCTAACCTAAGAAGAAGACATTGTGTATTTGTAGAAGCTAGGGCTTCTTACTTTTTATGTATCTCTCCACAATCCATCAAGAAAAGTATGATAAGTTGACTCCCCATTAAAGGGCACATCTTTTTGTTAAAGCAGAATTCAATTCCAGCCATTTTCAGTTTTTGGTGCAGGAAATTAGGGCTTTTTACAAGGGAAGAAAATTTTTGAGTGAGCCCGGTATAGTATTTCTCTCCTCATAAAAAAAAAAGTTTAGAGACCTAGGTCAAGATTTTTGGTTGTGTGTAACTCCAGGAAGTCAAACCCTAGTTTGACCCTGGGCTAGAAAAACCCTAAATACTAAAACTAATAAGTTTTGGTAAATTCGCTATATCTCAGGATTGCAAAAGTCTCAGGGACTGAAACTTTCACAGGTCAAAGATAAAATCCTGATTTCTACTCTATGTCCAAGTTTAAGCTTCATAATTGCTATATTCTAGGAGATATGATTCCTCCAAGTTATGGTTCCAACCTCTTTTAGGATTCATCCCTAAACAAGACACATGGGGAGAATCGCATATCTTGAGCTACAAAGGTCCAAATGAAATTTATCAAGATGTTACAGGAAGGGCACATAATTTAATTTTTGTGGTAGAATTTTTAGACCCCAAATATCAAACAGTGACATGTGGCATTCCGTACAAATTCTCTATTATAAACAGTCCTGAAACAAGTCACCTTGGGAAATGGCTCATAAGTCCCAATTGGTGAAACCAATTCTAATGAAAACTATGGTGTTGGAACAAGGAAAGGTGAGGCTACCTCAGTGTGAATTTTTAGACATAGAGGACCAATATTTATGTAGATTCCTTAGAAATAGTATCAGTCATTTCTGCAGAAGAAATTGGGAAACTAAGCTTCCTGTTCCGGGAGCTTCCCTCCACTGTTTTCAAAAAAGGATTACATTGGAAAACTCACCTTGAAGAGGTCTATGTTTATATACAATCAGATTTTAAAGATTCCAAGTTGAACAATGTGAAGATCCAGAATGCAGAGACCATATAGTCATACTTTACAAGGGTCTCTCAAATCAAAGAACAACTTGAAGCGGTAGAAGATGAAGTGGAGAATGTGGAAGTTGTGATAACCACCTTGAATGACCTCCCAACATCATGGGATTCATTCACTCAAGGAATGTGTTCCAGAAGGAAGTGATTACTTTCAGCAGACTCTGGGAAGAGCACACACAAAAAGAAGCTCGACTCATAATAAGAGAAAAGAAGATGAGAGCAACTAAAGATCAAGCTCTCACCATCCAAAGAAGATCCCTCAAGCGATGAGGAATATGAAGAACTCAACTCTTGAAGAAATTCTCATCCATCTTAGCATTTGGATAATAAATGATGCTATGAAGAAGATTATGAAACCAAAGGCTCAAGAAGGATTCTACCCATAAAACAAATAAAGATAAGTATTCAATTGTCATTTCATGATATCATTTTTGTTATGCATTTGTTTATATTCAGTTGATCTATTATGCATGATAGAATGTTTACATTAATGAATGTATACTACTAACATGCATGTGATGGGTAAGTAGCTCATGGTGCTATACAACTCTCCATTGCTACTTATCCAAAATGAAACCTCATTGCTGACATATTGGATTAGTGCACAATATTAATGTTGTCTTGGTAGAGATGGAAGGCATCTAGAAAAGTTTCTGTGAGATATGGACGAATGTTGTATTGGCTAAAATAGTTGCATGATCATATATTTATGTGTAAGAATTTTCCATTATGAATATGCCTTATTAAATGTTTCTAACCATACAAATGCATTTGACTTGTAGGAAAATTGTGTACAATCACCTCCAAGAAAAGAAGGGTGAGACTTGTTCCGAAGAACAAGTGATGACAGTTCGAGAAATAATCTAAGAATGAAGATGAATACAGTGACATCATTGATGCAGAACCTTCCAGCTAAGAATAAGTAACCAAGAAGAAATGGAAGACCAGTTCAAGAATAATGATGTCTAGGATGGAGTATCAAGACCTAAAGGGAAGTTAGTAGATGGAAAAATCATGGGATACAATGCAATATTCATAGCATGAGGCTTTTCACAGAAAGAAGACATAGAATACGAAGAGACAATTGCAGCCACTGGAAGTGAAGTCAAATGACAGGAAAAATCATTTGTGCAAATGAAAGAAGGCCTTGTACAAGCTAAAAAGACACCCATGGGATAACACATTCATAAAGAGCTTGAAGATCACCTAGAGTGATGAAAATCTTAACCTTTGCTACAAGGTTGAATATGAAAGCCTATAGAGGATGACAAGCTCACAAATGGGTGCAAGAAGAACTTTTGAAAAGGTTCAAGATAGAGCATCTTTTTATCCAACAACCCTAGATGGATATATAGAATATTAGTAGTAGAGGAAGATACTTGTCACTTCGGTATAGAATGTTTCATTGCATAGAGTACAAAAGACAGAGGGAGAATGATGCTTCACTTCAGAGGAAGTGACTGTAAAATATCCTGAGGTTCGACATCGTACAATAGGATGGATAGCTTACTAATGACTCTAGGATTTACTGAGTGTATAGAGGATTCCAACATTTTCTTCAAGGTTGAAGGTGGAAGACCAGTGATGCTCTTGTTATATGTCGATGACTTGTTCCTGAAAGAAAAATGGAACTCATTAAAGTTGCAAGAAGGAGACTTGCTGCCGAGTTTGAGATGAAAGACTTGGATATGATGCACTACTTTCTAGGCATGGAGGTGTGGCAAAATGTGGATGGAATATCCCTGGGACAAGGGAAGTATGTAGTAGAGATCCTGAAGAGGTTCAAGATGATGGAATGTAATTCCATGACCACACCTATGGCATCGAACTTGAAGCTATTAAGTGTTGCTTCATCAAATATGGTTGATGCTATGATGTATCAGCAGATGATTGGTTCCTTGATGTACCTGATGAATACAAGACCAGATATTTTCTTTGCTGTGAACACATTGACACATGTTCACTTGATGTTTGCAAAGCATGCAGTGAGGTACCTGAAGGGTACAGTTGAGTATGGGATCACGTATGAGGTGAATCAGAAGATTAAGCTGGAGGGTTATGTGGATTCGTATTGGGAGGTGCCATATATAGGAAGAGCACTTCAGGGTGTTGCTTTACACTACTACATTTCGATCCAAAATCTGATGAAAAAATCTGACAGCGCATGGATTTCTCTTTTTAAACTTACCAAAAATCACAAAGATACATTTTTTTTTTGTAAATGTGGCCACACGCATCGGTTAAGCAATGGATATTCTCATAACCATCGCTTAACCGATGGCACATTGGTCAAGAAGGTCATCCAAACAACCAAAGAAAATCCAAAAGGTCATCCAAACAACCAAATAAAAGCCAAAAGTTACATAGGGCGCGGAACCGCCGCTTAACTGACGGCGCGTTAGTCAGGAAAAAAAACAAAAGTCACATAGGGCGCGGAACCTATAAATGCCATACATGCCAAGGATTCACCTTTTAGCATAATACCATGAGAAGGTTGTCTGTTTGGCCTACCTAATGGAAACACAGATCACACAGCTCAACTCAGTGTAGAGCCAGGGGTCGTATAGATCCATAGCTTTCCCCACACATATTGATATTGTATGCACAGTTTGCTCAAATTAAGCACAGTACTAGATTTCGAGCGAATTGCAATTTCCAGGATAGAATGTCTTATGCATAACTTTTCAAGTACATTGTCATAGGAGACACTGGTAGGCATCTTGATCTGTATACATTGATTCTATTCTATGTGTATCCATGGAAAATTGAATTGCACTTTCACTAGAATGAATGAAACGATAAATGTTTTGGTGTTTGGCAGGAGTGGGGAATTCATGCCTATTGCTGTAATTCATATACAAGAGGTTCCAGCCAATGTATGACTTGACAATCGGGGTGGAATTTGGGGCACGCATGATCAACATTGGCAACAAGCCCATTAAAATTCAGATCTAGGATATGAAATGAGACCCTGGTTTAGAGGGGTCTGGAGAAGTTACTATCCATTTTCTCGTTGGTTTCTATTTTTTGGTCCTTTTCTTCCTTACATATTTTATGTATGGGATCCATACAAAATTCATCTTGAAATTGTAAATAGCAATGTCTCATTAAAACCTGGGGTTGATATGCACCGAACCCATCTTGGTATTTTGGCAATTTGTGTTAATTTGAGATATGCATCCTCAAGTTTCACAAATTTGAGCTGCATTTGAAATGAGACCCTGTTTTAGATGGGTTCAGAGGCTGGGCCAGTTACCATCCATTTTCTAATGGCAGTGAGGGAATATCTATCGTTGCAACTGGGGCTTTTTGATCGACAGCTGCAGATGTGGTTCTGCCACAGGAGACTCAAGGATAAGAAGGAGAAGGAGAAGGAGAAGGAGAAGGAGAAGGAAAAATATAAGGAGAAGGAAAAATAGAAGGAGAAACAACCCAAGAAAGAGAAATCTAAACCTGCACCTCCACCTACAGCCCCAACCTCCCTCACCTTTAGGCCCATCAAGTGTCTACCACTTTTCAAGATGATACCCCTCCTGTTCAGTAGGAATTATTTTTTTTTTCTCTCATTTCCAACACCCCCTTGGGAGTGTGAACTAAAGTATTCCATTTCATAGGAATTGCCTCAATTACAGACGTGGCCAAAATCAACCTCCTTCCTCTAGAGAGCCACCTATTACACTAGAACCGGATTCTTCTTTCTATCCTCCATAAAAGTCACTGCCAGTCCTGTTTGTAGTAGCCATTTGGTTTCAAAGTGAATCCAGATTCTCTTGTGTATCTTGTTCACTATGCATGAAGCATTATTTATTTATTAGGTGAGTAGGTAATTTCCATTGAAAAGAAAATAATGTTCAAGATTGTATGCAAAGCAAAGAACTTTGCTGATCTTATACCAATACCAATTATGATTTCCAGGAAATAATCCTTAGACTAGTATTACTAAGAAGCAGAACATTATATACTAGACGACTGGAATGCCTACAGAAAGTTTGACCCAAAAGCCCCAAATAATGCAACATCCATGATCTAGCTTGGAAACTTTTCAATCTTCCTTGAAGTGCAGATTTGTTATGATTTCCTGATGGAAGAGTTATGTAGCCTAAAGAGCTGCCCTTCTTTTCCTTTTTTTTTCCCTTTTATTTCAATCCATCTTTTATCAGCAAACCCCAAAGCAAACTTCTTTGAATCTGGCGGTTTTTTTGATAATTTTGAATGCCTTCTCACCATTCAACTTAGAAAAGGGTTTTATTCTCATCCATTTTCCATCTGATCCAACATATCCCTTCGGTGATTTCCAGGTGGAAATACCAATGGCTACAAGGCAGATGTATCCGTGACAACATTATTTATGGCACTTCCCTCAATAATGCCAGAATCAATGCCACTCCTAGTGGGAGGTGGAACTTAAACATTTTCAGGATCAAGGGGCCTTGGATCAACTTGATCCAAGATTGGTTCCATCCAATGTTGATTGACCTTATAGTCCTTCCACCAAGTGTTTTTTTATTTCTAATCTTCTTTGCCTAGAAGTAGTTTGGGGTTCAGTTTTTGGGCAATAAGCAACTAGATGACCATGCTCAAAACCAATAATGCAATGGTAAAAGATATTTATTCATAGTCTAACAAGCAGGTTTGGTTGTAGGAAGAAGGCATTTACTTAATTCAGTGTAAATGCAGATTTGGGCAGACGCAGAAGTTGGAAAATTTGACATTTTTGAAGCCACAGTAACAAACTTACTTAGAGCATTTCCAATGGCCTTAAGAGAGTTGGCATTCCATTATCCAAGAGCCATTAAGATTGAAGATATTGATTTAATGAGTCAAAAGATATTGATTTAAGGTCATTGCAGAGTACATCCTCTCATCATGCTTGGTAACTTGACCCACAATTGGAATGCATTGTGTTGCTCCAGAGCTGCTTGGATCAGTTGAATTTGTGTGAAGGAGATGCACAGAACATGCAGTTGAAGTTGAAACTCCTTTCTGTAGTAGTTAAATATATGATGCATCGACCAAATTTCAGTACAGTGTTTTGTGAAGTTGTGAAGAATACTCATACAAGTGAAAGCATCCTTGGGGATTTGTCAAAGTCCTTGCATTTGTCATTACCTGAGCAGATTGGATTGGGACTAGCCTTGGCAGACTCAGATGATACAAATCAAAGCCAAGAAGGTGGGTATAGTTGTGTCTATTCATTATGAACATCTCACTATTCATTCTTGGAAACAGGGGTTTGTGAAATACATATTTGGCTTGTTTGTTTCTTTATTCACAGTTTAAAATTTTTCCATTAATGAGGATGGAACAACTTACCACAGGTATTTCTGTCTTTAGGTCAAAACTTCTGTGAGTCTAAAATAATGGAACTGTACCAGAACCCAACTACTAGTATTTCTGAAGATCTCATTTAGTATATTTCATCATTCCTTCATCAGAGTGAAGGATTATCAAAGCATGTGCCCACTTTCCTCGAGGCATTGTCTTTGTTGCAACCCAAAGCCCAAATGTCACTGTTACTGACTCCATTATTTACAAATGAAGTGAATGTTGTTAATTCCTTGAGGTATGCACATTCTTTAAATAGTTTTTTCATCTAGTGCTATGTTGATAGTTACGACTTAACAATTTATAGCAAGGTAGGATCATGGCCTTGACGGGAGAAAAGGTATATCTTTTGCTTTTGTCAGCATTGTGTGCATGTTTCTTCATTTCCATGCCAATTTTGTGTTGCAGGAGTTTTGAATCTCTCTCTACAAGCACTGGTCTAGTCTCTGATGATATTTTGACCCAGTTAGAAGAGGCAACTGATGTTGCAAACATAATGGAGGAGCTTGGATATGGATATACAATTGATGTTTCACACTACAAAGATATTTTGTCAATTTTTTATCCACTGAAGGAGGAGACTATGTCCAAGATAATTAGCATGGTTGTACACACTCATACAGGCCTTGAGGATGCCCATGGCACACATTCAACATTTTATACTTCAATGTTTAATAGTTCCATAACTGACTCGTCATGGTTATCATATTGGAATATTGATGTTCTATTGGATTCTATCAAACAACTGGTGAGTGTTCTTCCATTCACCTCATCTCAATCATTGTATTTAGTTAGCTGTATCTGTTGAAATATGAAGTTACTTTTAGTGAGAAATTTTCAACAGTGGTGGTTACTTTGCAAGCTCCAGAAATCAACTAGGTGTCTGTGATGGAGTCTCTAGATCAGAAAGACTTTTATTTGCCAGATCATAAAGCCTTCTCTATTTTGATGTCAATTTATGGAAAAACTTGCCAGGTAGACATGTAGAGTTATAATGCAGTTGCTGCTATCTTTGGCTATTGACATGATGGATTTGTGTGTTCTGACATTTTGCTTTACAGGGAAATTAGTTTTATCTTGCCACAAATGGTTGCATAAATCATTTGTTTGTATTATTTATATGTAGGAGTTACAAGATATGTTTGGAGTGAGAGTTGAGTCATCAGCAAAATGGATGTTAAGTAACTGCTCATCAACAAGAAGTGAGTTCCCCAAATTTGTTCCAGAACTCAGCAACTCCAAGAAGATATCCTAGAGCATTGACTGTAATAACATACAAACAAGGCACCAGAGGCAAATCCCATCTGATGGGAATGATGAAGCAGAGATGTTGCTGATAGCTATCCATTGACACAAACTAGTGGAGGCATTTGAAGAAATGGTTGTGACTGCTTCAGTAAAGAAAACTTCAAGAATCCAGCCATTAGAGCATATTGATGATGGAATCCCACTAAATTTTGTTTTATGCCTTGTGAAAATAAACCTTAGATAACGACCTTTTGACTAGCCTTCCTTTTCCCAGTCAAGACTTGCCTAGGAGTAATAAAATTATTGAGGATGAAATGGCCTTTGAGAAACCCTATTTGCTCAGGTCGAACACTTTGGGTAGCTGTATGTTTGATTCAATTAGCCACATTAAGCAAAGTTATAGGCTGTTGACCACTCAGTTTCCTTTCATGTTCCTTTAGATATCAACATAATAAGATCTGCATTTACTTGCTCCCCAGTGTGGCCTTGTGTCCAAATCCTCTTGGCACATCCAGGAAACATCATTGCCATTGATGGTCATTTCAGCCATGCATTCTGGCTAAAGCATTTTGAGTAGGGGTGGCATGTTATATACCCAATAAAGGGGTAATTATACAATATTTGAAAACTACCTCTTCAGATTTTGTTCCACATAGAGATTCAAACAGAGATGAGTGATAGGACCTCTATGCTGATATCAATTTTACTTTTCTTAATGATGAGGTCCTATGCTTTAGTGAAAATGAGAATAGACCCATTTGAGATTTCAACAAATGAATATGATACACCACCAGATGCATCTCTTGCTCTGAAAAATTGCTCAATTGTATACAAAAATCCCTCAATAGAGAGGGTAGAAGAGACCACAGCTGCACTCCCTAGATGAACATGTGATGGGAAACCATGCAACGAGGAGCTCAGAAAAAGTTTGTTTAGGTTCCCTATGTTTTCTTTGCTCACAATTCCTCTAAAATTTGTCAGAGTTCCAAGTACAGACTCTATAAGCTTAAAGCTAGCTCCTAGCTTCCCCAACAGCTCTTCCTGCTTTGACTTGTCATAACATCCTTGAAGCAGTAAATTTATTGAAACGTGTAAAATCTACTCTCAAAACATAAAATGTTGCAGAGCTCCAACCTCGTATCAAAAACCTTCAAACTCTCAACGAAAGAGCACTGAGCTTAATTCTTCTCATCCAATGGACATGAAGTAAGGTCAATAGAGTGATCAATTTGACAACAAGGAAACCCATTTGACAACTGAGTTATAAGAAATTTTGTCTTTCTTCCCCCCCCAAAAAAGAAAAAAACAGACTGATCCATGAATATAATAAAATGAAAAATGTACTTAACAATGTTGTTAGAAACTAGAAAGGATAGTATACATGGCCACCGCCAATTTCAAAGTATGTTGTAGCCTACAGTATATTAATTACAAAGTATGGTGTAGCATACAGGATATTAATTATAAATCTTTTAGAAGGCAGGAAAAAAACAAAATAATGATAATAGGATTATCGGATTTCTTACTAGTTCTGTAATCTATTATACATACACGCATTCATTACATTTATGAGTCAAAAGCATTTCAATTTTTCTTACATCTACGATCTCATATATTTATAAGACATCTCCATTTCAAATTGTAATGGAACAGCCCAACTATTTTGACTACTTTGCAAAACTTGAAAAATCATCCAAAATTTTCAAAACACGCAAATCAAGGGCGTAAGTCCCAATGATAGCAACCTCACCAGGATTCATAATGTCATCTTGTCTGATGTCATTAGAAAATGTTTTTGTATCACAGGACAATAAAATCCTTGTCCACTCACTTGTGGGTTTTACAGTAGGATCACAATTTTGCAAAAGAATCTAGAAACCTTATATAACACGTTGTGCTGGTGGAAAAGTAACTACATCATGATCACAACAACCATGATGTGAAATGACCTTTCCTTCTAAGAATGTTGTGAGCATTGAACAAACTTGGCAAACATCATGTTATATTTGATTATTTCCAGATCTATTGAATGGATGCCTTACAGAAAGAATGAAATAAAAATCATATTAATGTGAACTAAAGACCAAAACAGGTCAATGGGACTCTAAGCCTCATATAACATTATTGAAAAACCATTGAAAACTAGGCCTTGGTACATTTGCAATTAGGAAATGGTTGATATGGTAAATTAGAAAGGATGTTTTACGAAAATAAGAATCAGTTTCTTCCATAATGCTTCTACCCCATTCTGCAGAAAAGAATGCTTACCTGATTGATCTTCAAATCTCCATGTCTGCAACTTTGAAATGTGATAGAGTGATCCAGCCAAGTACAAAACAATATCTTTCAAGTATAAGCTCATGACTAATATGGTGGACATTATTTAATAACATAGTGGGTCTTTTGTAATGATTAGGCCAACTTACATTAATTAGAATCTTAATTTAATGACTAATATGGGGGGACTTATTTAGTAGCATAGTGGGTCTTTCTAAATGATTAGGCCACCTTACATTAATCAGTCACCATACATGTACCAACCTTACCACTAATGGACCCTTAGGCCTCTATTACATTACTAGGGAGGGTCATAAGTTATGATACCTTCCATAAGATTAGGTAGATGCTCTAAATTGTTTACTAAGTTTCCAGTCCCACTACTGCTGTTTCTGGTGATTGGTCACCACATCATGTTCTAAATCTTCCAAGCCACAAGCTGCTTGAATTCTTGAAAAACATTACAAAACTAGCTGCCAGCCTTCTAGGATACCTGCATTTTTAATCGCATATATTGAAGGGAAGTGATAAAATGATTGACTAAAATTATTGTAATATTTCAACTTCCAGAAAGTTGCCTTCAGTAATTTGCAAGAATTGAGTTGATATCCTCTGATTTAGACTGCAGCTGGGATGTAGAATCAGCTGTGATTGACTTTATCTATTGTGTATGGCTCTGGTTGTGACTTTTTCTCTGAGAAAGGAAGCTGAGACATTTTAGGAAGTGGTTGTCATAGAATGTATCCAAAGGCAAGTGAGTTGATGCTTTAGTGGCATTTTCTGTCTTTAGGGATTGGCCGGTGGAGAAATTGAAGGAGGTAAAAGTTGCTAATGCTCTAAAGCACGCTAATTGGAATATGGAGAAAAAAATCACCGTTGACTCTGCCACCTTGTTTAATAAGGTATGCCATCATTGCTTTGTAATTTGTCATTGTTTTATTTCTCTTTATTAACCTTAATGCTTTATTGAGTTGTTTTCCTTTCCAAATCTGAATATATGGTATCGAAAATGTTATTTGTTCTCAGGGTCTTGAGGTAATAGAAGCACACTACCTTTATGGAGTTGACTATGACAATATTGAGATTATGATCCACCCGCTTGATCTTTGCAAGTATGTATTATTACTAATAAGTTGGTTTGCTTGTATTTCTGATTAGAATGGAAAGGACTGGTTATGAGAAACTATTTTTCTGGAAATTTCAATTGTTAATGATTTAACATAGTTACAATTGTATTCTTTTGTCTCTTTTACTGAGTGGCCTGTAAATCTGTACACACGTACTGGTTCGATGTGTCATGGATTAGTGAAAGCTGACATTGGACACCCATGTAGAGAACAAAGTTGTAGCCCGGGCATTTTTGCAGACTCACAGGCATTTTTGCAGACTCACATATTTACTTGTTGAAGTCTTTTCCTATGAAGTTAAGGACTTAATTTAACAGAATAATTTTAGCACATTAATGTAGATCTCAAAATAGGAATAGAATAAAACGAACAAATATTAAATATTAGTCACAATATTTAGCAATGAAATTGTCAGTTTGCGTACTTAGCACTGTACCACAAAACATTTCTCTGAATGTGTAGAGTACACCCTGATGTTCTGCACAGTGTCTGATGGAATTCTTCAAGAACATGAGGTTAACAATTGGTACATTGTGTTTAATGGAAAAAAGTTTGATTACTTCATTCCAAAAGGTATGTAGAAATATGTTGTTTAGTATAACTCTGTCTTCAAAATGAGGGGGTTGGAAACCTCATAGAGGAACCCTGATTTGAAGATGAAAAGAAGTTGAATACATCCTAGAGAACCAGTGACCACCAATTTATATGGTTGAAAACGATGAGTATTATTTCTATGTTACACTCCAATGTTTAGCAGACTTAAATATTTGAATAAGGGTCACTTTATATATTAGTGACATGTGACCATTGACCAAACTAGCTTAACATTTAGATGTTGAGGTTATGGGTCGTTGTTTAAAGTTTAAACCATGGTAACCGCCCAGGGGTGCTATAAATTGTAATGAAGCATGAGATAAAGATGTGAGAGATGTATGCTACAACATTTTAAACAAAGTTTCCACCATTGTCTTTATGAATATGCACAAGCCCTACTTTCGTACAACTGTTACTGCTAAAAATTGATCAATTTATGTTAGATTGACTCTAGCTTGTTATGGATATATTCAGTATGATAATTACTTGGTCTCTTGGGTGTAGCAGTATCAACACCTCAGTGCTTTACCAATTGAATTTGCATCCTCACAAACTATGGGAGCACGCAAAAATATCATAGAGCCTATATTTTGAGGCCCTTCTAGTATTTGTCATCATGTATCCTCCTAATGTTATTGAATATTTGTATTATGATGTTCCCTGCTAACTAAATCTTAAACAAAGGAATTATAATATACTTTACTGATAATACCTGAATTGAGGAAAGTTTTCCCATTTGCCACACCTAATTTTGCAAAAGTTTTTCTGGGTCCCAGCAAGATTGAAAAGAGAACAGTTGACTGTAAATTATAGTGTTTTTATTAAGGTATTTCATCTTTTTGTGAAGCACTCAGCCTAAATTAATCCCTAAATTGATATACCTGGATTCTGAGATCTACATAGAATGCTGATAACCTATGCTCAATGGACCCTCTACATGCAAATATTGCAACTTGATATTTCCATAGTCCGTTCTCTTTATTATAGGTTCTCTTTAACATAGTCTATTTTTAGTAACATGTTGAATTGAAACAAATTTGCTTCTGAATCTATACTCTCGTTTTTGTGGATTTTTTTTTGGCATGCAGTCAAAATGCAATCCGACTTGAAGAAAAGGAGAGAAGTGAGAAGGAGAGGTTGCATCAAATTATGGATGAGGAAGAATCATTTAGGGAGGAATTCTACAGTAAGAGGAAGATCCACTATGAGACAAACAAAAACAACAACAAAGAAAAAGAAAAGGTGATCTACATGTATATTCTGTGTAAATCTATCTTGTTTTATATATTTTTGTATCTGCTACGATGTGATGATGAACAAAGAAGATTCTTCTTTAAGTGAAGTTTTAACTTCTATTTTGGCTGTAGATAGTCATGGGATATGATTGTCAAGTATTTTGCATAAATTTGATACACAATTTCTGTTTTCATTAGTATGGTCATATTGATCAGGTGATCTTTCTTTGCATTGTAGTAAGTCTAAGATGCTTGATTTGCACATTTAACTTTGGCTTTCTGTATGTGAGGCCACACATTTCCTACAATTGCTATCTTTAGTCATCGAATTGTTGTCTGTAGGCAATGATCACAGTAAATGATTTTATGGAAGCCACAATATGTTATTTATATAGTTCATTAATTTTTCCAAGGAAAACATTGTTAGATTCCCCCCCACTTACCTGGACTATCAGGATGGAGGGAAGCTCAAATGCCAGCCACCATAGCATCCCCGTTGGTAGCATGCCTTGGTTGGATGCATTGCTTGATTGAGCTAACCCTTGTGGATTTTATATTTTGGTTTTTGCTGAGGTTCAGTGAGTCATTGCAAGCTCTGGGCTAGGTTAGCCCTGATGACTTGTTTCAAAAGGGACTTGACAAGACTATTGAAGAGTTGGAATTCATTGTCAAATCTCACACACTACTATTATGTGGTGCCTAATGATCCATTATTGGTGATTAGTTCCTTAGATCATTGTTGAGGTAGAGTTTGGTGGCCATCTATTGCATCTTCAAAAATAATTTGACTCTTTTCATATTTTCACGTGAATTCTTATTCAAGGCAAACTAGATATCCGTATCTAGTATTTTATAAATATTATGTTTAGTTGCTTAAGACTTAGTCACAAAGGTGACTAGTACAATGAGGTCCCATACTTCCTTTAATATGCTGAGAACTTTTTAACTACCTTTCTTTCTAGAAAGGTTTTTCAAGATGCTCCTTAATGGTATAAAATTAAATATCTGGTCATATATGATATAACCTAGGAAAACACATGGAAGAGAAGCTAGGAAATTGCAAATTTATAACATATCACATCTCATCCCATAAGTTAAGATTTTTACTTACAAAGGGTAGGCATCAAATTTACCTACTCTATTTGAATTTACGTCCTCTCTTTGATTCTTTAAGCTTCATAACCAAACCTAGTTTCTGTATTCAAGAACTTCTTAGAGGAGTTAAACATGGGTACAGGTTAGTATTGTGATGAACATGAATCATATTGTTAAACAATAGTGTTATTTCCTTCGCAACCTTGTCTCTTATTTGTCGTGTGTGATTAATTGTGTTAGAAATTTTGACTGCTTCTACCTCCAACCTGGTTTCCATGCTCCTAATTCTTCTTTATTCCCTTTGTGATTTGATTAATTTGTGTTGTCAACACTTTTCTATGTTAGATGTTAACATGTCATTGGTTTTTACTCGTCATTGGGACATGACATCAACAACATCACATTTTTTCACCTTTGTGGACATCAATCTCTTGTAATGTTGATTTACATTCTTTTGGTTCTCATGATCTACTTTTGGAAGTTCAGGTTCTGTTGATTTGTGAACAATTGTTACTTTTAAAAGTATCCTTGTATCAAGCCTGTGCAAGATGAGTTTTTTTATGTTGTGATTTTCTATAATGAAATTGTACATGTTGTCTTGGACTTGACATTTTTGTCACTTCTGTTGACATCAACTTCTTGCATTGTTGGGTTCTTGCAATCTACCTTTGGAAGTTAATGTTCTTCATGGCCATGTCTTGTCATTTTGTGAACATTTGTTCCTTTTAAACGTATCCTTGTATCAGGCCTTTGGAAGATGAGTCTCAGATGGTCTTAGTGATTTGTGTAAGCTCAAAAATGCTATTGGCTACGCACTTCTGATACAGAGTAGTACAATATTTTGAATTTTCCAAACCGAGGTTCACTTAAAGCAATTTTTGCATCTCTGCCTCTGCTCTATCCAAAATGTGTCCTCTCTTGAAACTGGGATCTTTCTCAGAGACACTTTCCAGAGACCTACCTAGAGCAATGATAAAATTAAAGACAGCCATGCACTATGCCTTAAGAATAACCAACCCCTTTCATTCACACTATGCTCTTTGTATAATGTTTGAAGCTAAGAGAGTATATCTAGAATGATATTTTCCAGCTGTGATAGCTCCCCTGTATGGCCAAAATGAACATTATGGTGCAGAATTCTGCTAAAACTTATGAAGTATTCAATTTCAAGCAACTTGTCTCTGCCCAATTCAGGACTCCATGGCAAAGCACCAGCAAATGAAAAAATGGATTTACAAGGAAATTGATACAATTCAACACATGATTTCTGCCATTTTGCTGTCAGTGTTCTTCAGCTGCCATATTCCTTGGGGCAGAGCCAGATCTTGCAATTGATGATCTAATGTTGTCTCCACTGAAGGTAGATAATATAAGATAGTTCAACCCTAGATAGGTCAAATGAATGCGAGTGCAACTCCTATAAGAGCATATCTAATGTGTAAGGTCAAATATCAACAAATTCAGTCCATTCATGGATATGGTGCTTGACATTTAGTCAAAGCCTATTGAATTAACCTGTGCAAACAACAAGGGTTATTGAAGTCTCATACTTGAAATTCGTTTCTTATCAGTAAATATTTTTGATTTAGATTAGTTGATACACTTGCATAAATCCTTTATTTTGGCTTCCATGTTTAAGCTTCACACTTCTGGTTTGTTTCTTTTGTTACTTTGGTTTTGCATATAAAATTGTCCATGCCTTATCCTTTTGATCCCACTGCAGTTATGCCCACTGGAATCATTTAATTATTAGACAAAGAAATACAACCATATCTAGCACCGGGTGAGGAAAGAACTATGAAACAAGAGACGAGGAGAAGGGGATCATTATTACATGTTACTACTAAATTTTATTGATATCATAGCTTTAATGTCTTCATTCCACTATTTCATATGGATTTGGACACTAGAGATGCAAAATATAAAAACAACAAATTGGAAGCCATCATTGAAGCAAAAAGATATAAAACAATTGTGCTGTCCACTCCTCTCATTAGCCTTCATAAGGGTTAAACAATGTTTCTCTATCTAATTAAATTATCACTGTAAATTAATTAAAGGGATTAGAGGCACACCTTGAGTTTTCCTTTGGAAATGACTCTAGGAAATGTTTACCCACCACACATCCCTCGCAAACACCACTAGGAGAGTTGATATGGGAAACCCTTAGCTATGTGAAGATGACTCATGTATTTCAAGGACCATAACAGGTGTAACAAATATGAAAGTGCCATAACCTGTTTACATCATTAACATTGGCCACCATTGCATTGAATTAGTATTGTACTGCATGGAGCTGAACACAAGTCCACTAAACAATAAAAAATACACCAAACATCACTCTACTCTTTGACTACATGCCATTTGCAAAATATAGACCTATTAATAAATAGACATGTGAAATTATGTTTCTGTATCTCATGCCAAATGATGGTTCTGTAGCTGTTGTTGTTTGAACTACTGAACAATGGGGCTGAATAAAATATATCCATATACAGTAAGCTTAGTCAAGAAAAGGGTGTCAATGATGATAAAAGTTGTTCAGGTTAATGCTACAATGAGAAAGGGTGCAAGCTGTAATGGCTAAAGACTTTGTATTTTCAAATCATATTCCTAACAGATCTCTTTCTTGTCCATGGAAGGCTATCAAAGTTGGATAAATATTATTCTAAATTCTTTTTGAATGAAATGATAGATAATTGAAAATTGAAACACATGCAATGTACTTTTCCCTCATTTATTGCAAGGGAAAAGTCCTATGAATTCTATACTAAATCTAGTAGATGCCAACTGTGCATATCCTATGAGATGTTGCTAAAGGGTTTTCACTTACATTCCAGTATAAAGAGATGGGTGAACCCTATCCCTTATCATGTTGAGGTATTGGATGTTCAATCATACGCTCTAAAATGAGAACTGCAGGGAGTTTGAAAATGCAACATGTGTAATGGTATCTCTCTTCATCACATTTTTGAAGGCTCATTCCAGGCAGTTCTGAAGGGAAATATACAACCTTGTATTGTTTGTGCCTAAATTTCTCATCTCTAGATGTATATGACAGAATTATTGTTAACAAGTTGGTGGTCATTAGGAGGATATTTTAGAATAATAAGGTGCAGTACTATGAAATTCCTTGATCACATATTCCATAAATTAGGAGCTTGAACAGGGAAAAAAATAAAGCCTCTCGATGAGGGACATATACTAAGCATAATGGTGGGGTAGTTCATTATGGATGCATTTCAATATCCCTGTTTAGTGGTTCATTTGATACTTATGCACATAGTGCAAATTCGACACACCAATGAATGCATTGTTACCATGATACAAAATTTTATTTTTGGCAAATTTAATGATAGTATTATAGATCTAAACATCCTTTTCCAACTCTTTCAAAATATGGTTTTTGCTTGAATGTTTGATATGTTCTACAAAGTTCATAATATACATAAAGGAGGCCATTAGGATCTAGAAGTTCAAAAAAGGAGAGATCATAATTTTATCATGATGGTATGTTCTTTATTTTTGAATGATTGTGAAACTCATAAATAGCATGACACAATTCTACCATACCATGAAGCCACATAAGAAGTAGTTCAATAGTTTTAGAGCCACATCTAAGATGGTCATCGATATTTATAATCCTAGACCCTAAAGAATGGTATCTTACACTCTGCTAACTTAGGAAAGTACGATATTATTATGGAAAACTTGTGCCAGATCAACAACTATAATTTACAGCTTTAAACTTCATATGTACTAGTTATAGCTCCATTATTGGTTAGCAATGTAATTATTACTCAAGATTATTCTTTGGTAAGGGGAATTGACCTAGCTTTTATTTTGTATGCTCAAAAACATATCCATTTTCATGCTTCCAAGGAAATTTGGGTTCACCTAAAGCATGGTTGTCAAAGGTTATAACTATTTTTAGAATTACAAGATACAAGTACACTTCATACCTATATCATAATGTGGAAACATTTACATGCTGTATTTTTCTTAGAGTATTTTTTTGATACTCCTATAAGATTGCAAGAAGGTGAAGTGTTGTAACAAGGAACACATTGTAGATTACTTGTTTAACAAAACTTATATGAAACAACATGGTGAATTTCTAGGCCTGTAAGCCTGAACGCTTTGGCTGAAAAGCAAAGATTGGATACATGCAACATGAAAAGAGAGAAGCAATTCGAAGTGTAATGATGGAGGGGATACTCTTGGTACTGGACTAAATGCTATGCTCTGAAATTGTCCAGATGGTCAAGCAAACGAGTATTGTTCTGGCTTCTTTGTATACCCAATTTGCAGGTATTTGTTTTTTAAAATTCACTGCCGTCACTTAAGCGACGGTTCTCCATGTCGCTTATCCGACGCTTACTCTTTATATCCGTTGCTTAAGCGATGGTTCTTAATGTTGCTTATCCGACATTTAATCTTTATAGCCATCGCTTCAGCAATGGTCCTCCATGTCTCTTATCCGATGCTTATTCTTTATCTCCGTCGCTTAACCCACGGTTCTTCATGTCGCTTAACAGATGCTTATTCTTTATCTCCTTTGCTTAACTGACGGTTCTTCATGTCACTTAACCGACTCTTGCATATAATCGATGGTAAACTGAGGTGTCGCTTAACCAACACCTTAGAAAGATGTCAGATAACCGACGAATCTCCACCAACACTTAAAAAAAAATCATAGTGTCGTACATGCAACAGGGAAGTGTCGAAAATATGACAATACGGCCATCGGATTTTTGGTCGAAATGTAGTAGTGTTAGTATGGGATCAGGTGTGATCTCTTGTCTTAGCAAGAAGCAGTCATGTGTGGCACTAAGTACAGCTAAAGCAGAGTATGTCATAGCTTTTTTAGCTAGTTGTGAGGCAGTATGGCTGAGGAAGCTACTGTCTGATTTATTTGATCTCCAATTGGATGCTACTTGTATATATTGCAACAACCAGAGATGTGTGAAGTTTTCTAAGAACCCGGTGTTCCATGTCAAGTCAAAGCATATTGAGATCAAATATCACTATATCAAGAATATGGTGCAGAAAGGAGTAATGAAGCTCCAGTATGTTGTGACAGATGAACAGATAGTTGATGTGTTGACTAAGCCATTGACCAGAGTGAAGTTTGAGTACTTCAGGGAGAAACTTGGTGTTCTCCAAATCAAGGGAAGTGATGAGTCCATGAGCCCTACTGACTTGGTGAGAGGATTGGCTCCTTCCATGGTCAGATATAAGTGTTGTAGCCATTCTAACATTGCAAGAATATTGTTTCCTTCCATGGTTAGATGTAAGTGCAAATATGCTCTGATATGATTGTGGGTTATGTTACCACATGATGAATGCAGGGCCATTCTGATTTGATTAAGGGATTTGTTCCCACATGATCAAATATAAGTGTTGAAGGCCATTCTTTGAATGGAGGCACCTGGTCAGTTACCAGCAATACTCATCCTAGAGCTAAGGGCCATTCTAATGTGATTAAGAGATGTGTTCCCACATGATCAGATATAAGCGTTGAATGCCATTCTCCGAGAGAATGGAGGCGCCTGGTTAGTTACCAGGAATCCTCATCCTAGGGCTGAGATCCATTCTAATATGACTATCAGATTGGTTCCCACATGATCAGATGTAAGTGTAGAGCCTTTTCACATATGATAGTAGGTGTGTCCTATCATACCGGTGATTGTAAGTGCTATTCCTTTCCACAGATGATAGTAGGTGTGTCCTATCATTCTAGTGGTTGTAAGTGCTGAGCCTTTCCAAATATGATAGTAGGTGTGTCCTATCATGCTGGTGGTTGTAAGTGTTGTGCATTTTCACAGATGGTAGTAGGTGTGTCTTACCATTCTGGTGATTGTAAGTGCTGTGCCTTTTCATAGATGGTAGTAGGTGTGTCCTACCATGCTATTGATTGTAAGTGCTGTGCCTTTTCACAGATGATTACTCGAGCCTACATAATAGAGTCAAGTATTAAGTGAAAGAAAGAATATAAATAGAGAGTGAGACTCTTTATTTATCACACACACACCCACTCACTGGGGCGCATGAGTGAGAGAGGAGAATCTCTCTCAAGTGAGAGAGAGAGAACAAGATGTTGGAGATTATCTTTATGTTTTCGGGTTTTACTGCTACTATTGGTGTGCATTCTATCTTTGAGGAAGTTGCAGGGCTTTCTCCTTTATGGTTTCCCTGAGGAAAATTCTTTGTGTCTCTTGTCTCTTATGTTTATTGTCGTGCATGTTAATCTCTCAATTAAATATACTAAGATAATGCTAGCTTGAATGATAAAATCCTAACAAGTCATGGGTGGAGAGGGACTATAAGAGAGAGACGAAGAGTGAGTGTGAGTGGTAAGAAAGAGAGAAAGTAGGTTGTTAGTGGTAGGAGTAGGAGAGATAGAGTGGGGTTGAGGGTAGAGAGAAATAAAAAGAGAGGGTGGGTGTTATAGGGATGAAGATATATAAACATGTGAGTATTAGGTGTATTTGGAGGATTTTGGTAGAGAGAGAATGGGATAGGATTTTAGTAATGATTAGGGGGAGGAGAGGAGAGAGTGAGAGAGGTGGGAGGGGGATTAATAGTAAGTGCAAGAGTAGGGAAGTGATTATGTGTGAGAGAGGGGGGGTGTTAGGGAGTAGGTGGGAGAGAAGTGAGGGTTATGGGTAGGTAGAGTAGGTAGAGATGTGTGTGTGTGTGTGTGAGGGTGAGAGAGAGAGAGAAAGAGAGAGAGATAAGGGGGGTTGGCTGAGAAAAAGAGAAATAGAGACATAGGTAGGTTTATCAATTTATGGAGGAGTAGGGAATTTAGAGAGAAGGGATATAGTTTTGAGAGTGGGGGTTTATGAGAGAGAGAGAGAGAGAGATGAGGGGAATAGTTGTAGGAGTTGGGGTTAGAAAGCATAGGGGTAAAGGGAAAAAGGGAGGGAGGGAGGGTGTTAGGAGGTTAGGGGAGAGATAAAGTGGTGGGGGTCAGGCGTAGGTGGAGGTGTAGGGGTTAGAGAGAAAGTGAGGGAGGGGGTTAATAAGGGTTATGTGGATGAAGGGAGAGAGATAAAGAGAGAGGAGGGAGTCTAGTGGTAGATGTGGGAGTAGGATAGTATGTGTGAGAGAGACAAGGGGCTTGTTAGGGATTAGGGGTAAAGAGAGGGGGTGGGGGTTAGGTTTTAGTTGGAGGATTAGGGGGTTTAGAGAGAGAGAGAGAGTCGAGCGGGTGATTAGGGGTAAGGGGAAAGAGGGATGTTAGGGAAGATAAAGAGATAGATATCAAACTGGATAGGGAACGGGGATGCATAGGGAAGGTATAGAGAAGGGAGTTACACTTTAGAAGTTAGTGGGTGTTGGGTAGAGAGAGAGAGAGAGAGAGAGAGATATTTGGGTGTTTATGGGTTTGGGGAGTAGGAAAGTTATAAAGAAGAATAAAAGAGGGAGAGCTATAGAGATGGATGATGGGGTGATTATGGGTAGGGGCAGTTAAGGGGTTGGAGTATAGAAATATATAAAGATCAAGGATTTATGGGTTTTGGGAATAGGAGGGAAGTTAAAGAGAAGAGGGGGAAAAGAGAGAGAGAAGGGAAGGGGATGATTAGGGATAGAAGGGTGAGAGAGGTTGGGGGATTGAAAAAGATGGATATCAATGGGGTTAGGGGTTTGGGGAGGAGATAAATTAGAGAGAAGGGGGGTACAGGGGTAGAGAGAGAGTGAGAGTTGGAAGAGTATATGTTCATGCTAAGGGGGAGAGAAATTATAAGAGACAGAAAGGGAGGGGGATTCAGAGGGAGAGAGAGAGGGAGAGGGAAAGAGAGAGGGGGAGAGAGAGAGGGGGGGTTGGAGTGGAGGAGGGAAATTAGAGAGGGAGAGAGAGAGAGAGGGAGAGGGAAAGAGAGAGGGGGAGAGAGAGAGGGGGGGTTGGAGTGGAGGAGGGAAATTAGAGAGGGAGAGAGAGAGAGAGGGAGAGGGAAAGAGAGAGGTGGAGAGAGAGAGGGGGGGTTGGAGTGGAGGAGGGAAATTAGAGAGGGAGAGAGAGTGAGAGGGGGGAGGCTAATTAAAAGAGATAGAGATAATTGGGGTTAGTAGTTTGGGGAGGAGGAGGGAAATTAAAGAAAAGAGGGGGGGAGAGAGAGAGAGAGATGAGATGAGATGGTGGTAGGAGGAGCAAGATTATAGGATATGTAGAGGGAGGTGGGACAAGGGTTAGAGAGAGAGAGAGAGAGGGTGTTAGGGAGATGGAGTAAAGAAAAATCGATGGGGTTTATGGGTAGGTGGAGGATTATGGGAGAGAGAACAAGAGAGGGTGGTGGAGCTTATGTGTAAGTGGAGTATGGGGTTGAGAGAGAGAGAGAGAGACAAGGGGAGGGGGTGTGATTAGGGTAAGGGTAAGATGGGTGTTAGGGTAGATAAATATATAAATATTTGAGACTTTATGGGTTTGGGGAGGAGGAAATTTAGAGAGAGAGCGAGAGAGAGATGATAAGGTGATTATGGGTAGGTGTAGGAGGGGGTTGGGGTAGAGAAAGATATAAATCTCAAGGAGTTTAGGGGTTTTGGGAGGAGGAGGGAAGTTAGAGAGAAGAGGGGATAGATAGAGAGAGAGTTAGAGGGATATTATGTATAGTGGGGAGAATAGGGATTAGGGGGGAGAGAGAGAGAGAGGGAGAGGGAGAGGATAGTTAGCGGTAGGACTAACAGAGAGAGGGGTGGTTAATTGTAGGAGTAAGGGAGGGAGAAGGGGTCAAGGTTAAGGTTGGAGAGAGAGATAGGAGTTTAGGGGTTTAGGAAGGTGGAAGGAAGTTAGGGAGAGAGAGAGAGAGAGAGAGAGAGAGAGAGAGAGAGAGAGAGAGATTATAGGGTGGGTTGTGGGTACTAATTTTACAAAAAGAGAGATATTGGAATGCTATGAAATTGAACATGAGGGAAATTAAAGAAAAGGGGGGAGGGAGCGTGTTAGGAGGTTAGGGGAGAGAGAAAGAGGTGGGGGTCAGGGGTAGGTGGAGGTGTAGGGGTGAGAGAGAAAGTGAGAGACGGGGTTAGTAAGGGTTATGTGCATGAAGGGAGAGAGAGAAGGATAGAGCATGGAGGTTAGTGGTAGATGTGGGAGTAGGATGGTATGTGTGTGAGAGAGACAGGGGGTTGTTAGGGAGTAAAGGTAGAGAGGGGGGCTAGTCACAATGATTATGTGTATGTGTGTGTGTATTACAGGTTAGAGGGAGGATAGTCATAGGGTTGGAGTAAGGGGTGTTAGGGAGAAAGGGGGGTATAAAGGGGATTGTTAGGGTTAGGGGGAGGAGTGGGGTTTGGGAAGGAGAAAGGAAGTTAGAGAAAAGGTCTGTGTAGTTGAGGAGTGGGGGTGTGGTGTTAGGAGAGAGAGAATTATGGGGTGTAGAGAGAGAAAGAGGTTAGTTGGTTGTAGGAGTAGGAGAGAGGGGGAGTGTTGGTGGGTTAAGAAGAGAGAGAGGGAGAGGTAGATGGATGGGGGTTATGAGTAGGAGAAGTAGGGGGTTTTTAGAGAGATAAAAAATTTGGGGTGATTTGAGGAAGAGAGGAGGAGGGATATTGGGGATGAGAAAGAAATAGAGATCAGGAGGGTTAGGGGTTTGGGATGGAAAAGGGAGTATAGTTTAAGAGTCGGGGGGACTAGATAGAGAGAGAGAGAAAGAGAGAGATTTTACATGTCTCAAAAGGAGGAGGTGGTTATGGGTAGGTGGAGGAGTAGGTGGGTGAGAGAGAGAGAGAGAGAGAGAGGTTACATGTCTCGGATGGAGGGGAGTATAGTGGGATAGACAAAGAAAGGTGTGTAGGATGTGGGTGTTGATAGGGTTTGAGATATGTATTAGCGAGGGTGAAAGAGAGGTGGGGGTTATGGATAGGTGGAGGAGTAAGGGGATGTGAGAGAGAGAGAGAGATGGGGGTAGTTAGTGGAGAGAAAGAGAAATAGAGACATAAGGAGGTTTAGGGATTTGTGGAGGAGGGAATTTAGAAAGAAGGGGTATAATTTGAGAGAGAGGGAGAGAGGAGGAGGAGGGGGGGTTGTGGTAGGAGTTAGGGTTAGAGAGATAGGTATATTGAGAGATGGGGGAATAGGGGTAAATACAAAAAGGGAGGGAGTGAGGGTTTCAGGAGATTAGGGGAGAGAAAAGTGAGAGGGGGTTAGTAAGGGTTATGGAGATGAGGGGAGAGAGAGAAAGAGAGACAAAGGGGCGGTTGTTAGGGAGTCAGGGTAGAGAGAGGGGGTGAGGGTTAAGGTTTAGTTCAAGGATTATGGGGTTGAGAAAGAGAGAGAGAGAGAGAGAGTCGATGGGGTGATTAGGGGTAAGGGGAAGGAGGGTTGTTAGGGGATAAAAAGATATAGAGATCAAGCTGGATAATGGTTGGGTATGAGAGGGAAATTACAGAGAGAGGGGGGGAAAAGGTGATTAAAGGTAGTGGAGAGGAGGGGGAGTGGGGGATTTAAAGAGATAAAGATCGATGTGGTTAGGGGTTTGGGGAGGAGGAGGGAAATTAAAAAAAGGGAGGGTAGATATAGATAAAGATAAAGAGAGATGATATGAGATGGTGATTGGTGGTAGGAGGAGAAGGGTTATAAGAGACATAAAGGGAGTGGGGATATAGGTTAGAGGAATTATGAGAGAGATAGAGGGGTGGGTTTAGGGGCAGAGATGGGGGTTAGGGGTTGAGAGAGAGTGGGTGGGTGTTAGGAGTTTGGAGGAGAGAGAAAAGAGTGGGGTTTAGGGGTAGGTGGAGGATTATGGGGGAGAGAATGAGAGAGGGTGTTAGTAAGGGAGTTGAGAGAGAGTGGGGGGCTCAGGATTATGTGTAGATGGAGTATGGGGTTGAGAGAGGGGGGGTGGGGGTTAAGGTTTAGTTTGAGGATTATGGGGTTAAGAGAGAGAGAAAGTTGAGGGGGATGAGTAGGGGTAAGGGGAAGGAGGGTTGTTAGGTGAGATATAGAGATATAGATGAAGTTGGATAGGGGTTGGGTATGAGAGGGAAACTAGAGAGAGAGGGAGGGAGGGTTATTAAAAGTAGTGGAGAGGAGGGGGAGTGGGGTTTGGGAAGGAGGAGGGAAATCAAAGAAAAGGGGGGTTGAGAGATAAAGAAAGATAAAGAGAGATGAGATGAGATGGTGGTTGGTGGTAGGAGGAGCAGGGATACAAGTTAGAGGGATTAGGAGAGAGAGGGGTGGGTTTAGGGGGAGAGATGGGGGTTACAGGTTGAGAGAGAGAGAGAGAGAGTGGGTGTTAGAGGTTTGGAAGAGAGAGAAAGGGGTGGGGTTTAGGGGTAGGTGGAGGATTATGGGAGAGAGAATGAGAGAGGGTGTTAATGAGGGGGTTGAGAGAGAGGGGGGGTTAGGATTATGTGTAGGTGGAGTATGGGGTTGAGAGAGATAGACAGAGAGTGAGCGGTAGAGGTTTGGAGGAGAGAGAAAGGGGTGGGTTTTAGGGGTAGGTTGAGGATTATGGGAGAGAGAATGAGAGAGGATGTTATTAAGGGGGTTGAGAGAGAGATCAAGGGTTGGGACTTATGTGTAGGTAGAGTATGGGGTTGAGAGAGAGAAAGAGAGACCAAGGGGGGGTGATGACCGACAAAGGTAAGATTGGGATTATGATAGAGATAAATATAGAGAATTACGAGTTTATAGGTTTGTGGAGGAGGAAATTTAGAGAGAGAGAGATGATAAGGTGATTATGGGTAGGTGTAGGAGGAGGTTGGGGTAGGGAAAGATATTAATTTCAAGGAGTTTAGGGGTTTCAAGAGTAGGAGAGAATTTAGAGAGAAGAGGGACAATGTGTTATGGGAGATTATGCATAGTGGGGAGGATAGGGGTTGGGGGGATTAGGGGAGAGAGAGAGAGAAAGAGGATGGTTAATGGTAGGAATAATAGAGAGAAGGTTGGTTAGTGGTAGGAGTAGGGGAGTGAGAGGGGGTTAGGGTTAAGGGTAGAGAGAGAGAGAGAGAGAGAGAGAGGAATTTAGGGGTTTGGAAAGGATGAGGGAATTTAAGTAGAGAGAGAGAGAGAGATAATATGGTGGATTATGGGTACAAAGGGTACAAAGGGAGAGATTGGGAAGTTATGAGGAGAGAAATTAAAGAGAAGGGGGTAGTATAGGAGGAGAGAGAGAGAGAGAGAGAGAGAGAGAGAGCGAAGTGGTGAAGGTATATAAAGAGAGAGAGAGAGAGAGAGAGAGAGAGAGAGAGAGAAGGACTATATGGGGGGGTGATTAAAAGTAGGGGGAGGGACAAATATTAATAGGTTTATATTTTTGAGGAGCAAGACAAAATTTAGAGATAATTGGGTTATTATTGATTAGTGCGGTGGCTAGGAGAGAGGGAGAGAGAAGTGGTATGGGGAGAGGGATTATGAGAGACAGGGGGAATTATTGGTAGGGGGTGTAGATATGGTATATGAAGACATATAGTAGTGTTATGAGTAGAGAGAGAGAGGTTATGGGTAGAGATAGAGAAACGTGAAGGGTAAAGAGAGAGAGGGGGGAGTAGGGTATGAGTAGGGAGTTGTGGGTAAGGAGATAGAGAGATAAAGGTTGTTATGGATAGGGTTATGAGGAATGGGGGATTTGGGGGTGTGTAGGTGGTTAGTGGTAGTGGTATGGGGATTAGTACAATCTTAGAGAGAGGGGGTATTATGAATAAGGGACTTGGGGAGAGAGAGAGGGGGGTTTCTATCGATACGGAGAAGGGATGGTTAGGGTGGGGGGGGAGGGATGGTTAGGGGTATAGGGGAGGATGGAGGTTGGGGGAGATAAAGAGATAAATATTAGGAGGATTATGTGTTTGGGGAGAAAAAAGGGAAATTTTTTAGAAGGGCATATAGTTGAGGAGTGGGGGTATGGCTGTAGTTGTAGTTGTGTGTGTGTGTGAGATAGAGAGAGAGAGAGTTAGGGGTTAAGGGAGAGAGAAAATGGAAGGGGAGAGAGAGAATGGGAGAGGGTGTCCATAAGGGCTAAGGGAGTAGGGAAGAGAGATAGTGGTGACTTAGATAGAGAGAATGTGTGTGTGTGTGTGTGTGTGTGTGTTAGGGGATTGAGGAAAAGAGAAAATGGAAAGGGATAGGGAAAATAGGAGAGGGTGTTTGTAAGGGATAAGGGAGCAAGGGAGATACAATGGTGAGTTAGAGAGAGAGAGTTGGGACTTGTTATAGAGTAAGGAGAGAGAGAGGGGCAAGGGTTATTAGAAGGATGGGTGATAAGGGTTAGGGGGAGGAGAGAGAGAGGGGGGAGGGATGATTAGGGGTATAGGGGAGGATGGATGTTGGGGGAGATAAAGAGATAAATATTAGGAGGATTA
>LPNX010109624.1:345519-456225 GCA_001517045.1 Pseudotsuga menziesii | reverse complement strand
GAGAGAGAGAGGTGATTAGGGGTAAGGGGGATGAGGGGGGTTTGGGGAGAGAAAGAGATATGGATCAAGAGGGTTAAGGGTTTGGGGAGGAGTAAAGCAGTTAGAGAGAATAAGGGTATAGTTGAATAGTGGGGGTATAGTTAATAGTGATAAGGTTTTGTTTTTACAAATCATAATAGTTATAGTGATTAGGAGTGGGGTTATAAACTGTAGGTTTTACATGTTTTAAGGTTTAATATTAAGGGTCATAAAACTTAAAAAGGTTTAAATATTCAAGGTTTTAGGAATTATAAAAGTTAAAATTAGTAGGATT
The DNA here is from genome assembly GCA_001517045.1 of Pseudotsuga menziesii. Lineage (NCBI taxonomy): Eukaryota > Viridiplantae > Streptophyta > Pinopsida > Pinales > Pinaceae > Pseudotsuga > Pseudotsuga menziesii. The sequence goes on along the minus strand of LPNX010109624.1, from coordinate 455,912 downwards.
TATAAGTGATATGTTTTGAGAGTTAAGATTTAGTGGTTACAAGTTATATGGGTTGGATGATATAGTGGATAAAGTAGCTTAGGTTTAGATGGCTTATGTGTGATAGGGGTTAAAGTAGATAAGGGTCATAAAGTAAAAATGTTATAATAAGGTACATGTATATGGTATAATCACTAAGGAAAGAGATACTAGCTCCTAGGTTGCATGAATAGAGAGTCAACAAAGGGGGGTCCCTCGTTAGACCACTTTAAAAACCTTGTGTAGACATGGTCGACCACCCAGCTTGGGGCGTACTGGGAGGGCTTCTCAGGGAGTTACCTCCCTCCACCTATTACTAGCGCAATGGCATCCCAGTTCCCAGTTACATCAAAAGGCACATGTGTCAAGATACCGAGTTAGGAAATTGTTTCCAGGCAATTTCCCAAAATGGTCCTTTGAAAACACTCTACTCAAGACTTTTAGTAGAAACCCTATGGCCAACATACTAATGGAAACACTATAAGAAAAATATATACAAGTTAGTATCCATAAAAACAAATATTTTCTACAATCTTATTCTCACATAAATATTCCAATTAAATTTATATATAAAAGAAAGATATATTAACCATGAAAAAACATTTCAAATAATTCACTATCTTTAAAAGTAAACAAGCCTTAACAATTATAATCTAAGAAAACACTAAACTATTTGGAGGACCGCAACAAAATGATTAGTATACCGTATATATAAAACTAATTTCAACCAAACAATTACTAATATTTTGCAAAGTTAATGAAAAAATTCAATAGAGTAGCATAATATGCATAAAACCATTTTCAATTTTAAATCTATGAAGGAATTGGTAAATATAAATATCACTAAATTTAAACAAAATTGTTTACTAACATAAAACAAATCCAATTAGTAACATATTGAAAATTGATTACTTTATTTTTAATCATACCTACCAATTACCAAAAAACTTACATCTCATAAGAAGTCTACATGCTATTAACACAATATGAAAAGTTAAATAGAAATTTTTAAATGAGAAGTAACAAGTTATAAAAATTTCACAATGCAATAGAAATACAAAGACTAACAAAGTTAAGCACGTCCTAAGATTAAAATATAAACAAAGTTTAATCTAGAAATATAGATAACAAAAATTCATACTTTTATTAATTGTTTGTATAGATACATAAGCATTTTAAGACCATTGTTATAATAAAAATTTTAAAAAGTAAATAAAAAATACTAAGAAAAATAATCTCTAATTTAAAGCTTAAAATACAAACAAAGTTTAATCCAGATATATAACAAAAATTCATACTTTATTAATTGTCTTTATTGGTAATGAGCATTTTAACACCACTACTATAATAAATAAAAAATTAAAAATAAATAAAAAATACTAAGTAACATAATTAGAAAACCATTATTGTAATAAAAAAATTAAAAATAAACAAACAATACTAAGAAAAATAATCAGTAATTTAAAGGATTAAGAAATAGTTATGCTCGTTATCATGAGAAAAAAGTAATCAGAAAAAAGTAAACAATTTTAAAAATAAATAAATAATACTAAGAAAAATAATCACTAATTTAAAGGATTAAGAAATAGTTAAGGCTCGTTATCATGAGAAAAAAGTAATTTAGGGGTTGGTGACCTGTATTATTTTTTTCTGCCTTTCCTAAATTTTTTTTACCTGTATTCTTTTCTTAATTTTTTTAATGAGATTCATTTTACAACCCTACCCAGATACAAATAGAGATGGGTGATCCATTTTGATACATTTTTCAGATTCATTTAAATATGTAAATTAAACTGTTTAATGTCACCTATATTTTGATATTTTTGAAAATTCTATCTAAATCTGTAACTTGAACCTTTTAATTACAGCCATAAGCCATAGAAGATTATATTTGCAGCTACGATTGAAATCAAAACCAAATGAGGGTCGTCAGACAAACTTTACTTGCTGGAATTATTTCCCTTCGGTCAAACACAGCAGAGAGATGGGCCGGGCAGACACTGGAGAGTTGATGAGCTGTAGGGAAATTCATAGCGGTAGGCGAGCAGAAAACGATAAGCAATGGCAGAGGGCCTGAGCATTGGAGGGAAAAATTATGGCGATCAAGAAAACGAAAGCAAGCCAGCCAATTAAAAGAAAACAGAGAGGGCGGGGCAGCTGGAGAGTTGATAAGCCGTAGGGAAATTCATAGAGGTAGGCGATCAGAAAACGATAAGCAACTGACGGAGGAAACGAAGCAAGAAAACAGATCTGAAAGCAAGGCAGCCAATTAAAAGTAATATAAGAACAGATCTCAAAGAAAAGCCAAGCCGATAACAATAACAGGCGGCCTAACTTCAAGAATTCAGTTGTCATTGGATTTATGTATACATGCAACTGCACAGCTTGCTGTTGTAACTGCATGTTGAAAAAAGGTAAGATTCCCAAATTGAAAAAGGAATTCCGTTGTCATTGGCTTTCTGTATGCATCCGATTCGACGGTAAAGTCAGGAAAACGGTACTAATGTCCTTGATGTACTGCTAGACTGGCCATGATGTCAGTAACAACCATTCACAAATAGATTCAGATTCAGATCCAAATCAGGATCCAGATCCAGATCAGGACAAGTTATCACAAGCCTCAGAAACTGAAACAAAAAGATCGATGAAAAGGAGAAAGTCTGAGAAACTGAAACAGAAAAATGAATATACTGGCCTCACGAGACAAACATTTGAAAGTTATAAGACTGCAACAGTTTTATTAGTACCTAAAGTTTAAAACAAGAGATCATGGGTTGGTGAAATACCTAAGCCAGTAGCTTCTGAAGCCTTCATGATTCGCATTCTTTGGCACGAGTCAACAACAAACTTCCTGCAGCCAATAATTCATCTCATCCATTTATGAGGAGTTTACAGGGAGTCCTATTATAAGGGTAAAATACCAGTAAATGGCAACTTAAAAGCACTTACTGCCATGGAACATCGCCAACAAGCATCCAATCTCCATCCTGAAGGTAGGCACATATTCTGACCCATTCAGCGCATCCAAGAAATTGCTCTCATTCAACCCATGGGATCCAGACTTGCCTGAAATCATTTCAACATTTCCATATCAAACATTCCAATTTAATGGATTAAACAGCCAAACAGCTTCACGGTAGGTGCTGTACGTTTTAAGGTCCATCTTTGTGAGATAGGGAGCTCCATCCATGCTCATCTTCACATTCAGCAATCGTCCTCACTTTCCCGAAATCTTTAACAGGTGGCCAGCCAACAATCTGTGCCCTCAAAAAGAAAACATGGCCAGCCAACAATCTGTGCCCTAAAAAAAGAAAACAACATACATAAATCTCCATTGCGAATGGAATACTGGCCGCACGAGACAAACATAAGAAGGTTATAAGATAGGGAGCTCCATCCATGCTCAGGTTCACATTCAGCAATCGTTCTCACTTTCCTGAAATCTTTAACAAGTGGCCAGCCAACAATCTGTGCCCTAAAAAATAAAATATGGCCAGCCAACAATCTGTGCCCTAAAAAAGAAAACAACCTCCATATATATTCTAGTTAACATGGATAACCCGAAACAAGTCCTCTATAGTGCATACATAAATCTCCATTGCGAATGGAATACTCACATGGAAGGAGGACGAAGTCCCATATTCTTGCAGGGTTATTCGCCGGATGGGCCATTTGCTTTTTTCTTTGTCTAAATTGGGTTCATTGATATGGAATGGTACAATTTATGGAATCCATGGCCTGTGAGAAGCTTCTCTTGCCACAACTCTTGTTCGTGACTTATCTGCAGCTAATCCTGGAAGTCCAAGCTTCAGCTCACTCTCAGAGAAATCTATTCCCATGCCGTGTGTTCGCACCAGATTTCTTCATGGGCACGGCCAGGCCACCAACACTGCAAGACATGATTGAATCTCTACAATCCAGATTTCTTCATGGGCACGGCCAGGCCTCCAACAATCCCACGGAATTTCTGCAATCCATTTGCACATTTTGAAACTGTCCCACAGAATTTCTGCAATCCATATTGCACATTTTGAAACTAAAGAATCAGATAGATATATCTTCTTGGTTTTTTTTTTTTTTTCCTCGTGCTTTTTTCATTTCCTTTTTCCAACGGATAGAATAACCCAGGCGCGTGCAGAGACGGGATAACCATGCTAACCTCTAAATCGTTCCGTCTATGATTTACGTAGAGAGTCTCTTAATATTTTTGTGTACATTTAGTAAAAAGGTCGAGGTGAAGGAGTAGATTCTTAAGATGAATTATATATATATAGAAAAGACAATAGCTTTTCAATGGTTATAGATTTTTTTTTAAATATTTTTTTACATAACTGTTTTTAAGAATTTTTAAGTTTTTAGTTTTTTTTCCAAATTGTATTATTTAAAATTTGTTTATTTTAAAAAAATTGTTTGTTTTTAATAAAAAAAATTAATTTTAGATCAATAACGTAGTGATAATGTGCTTCTTTTGGGCTTTCTTTGTTTTTATTACCTCAACTCTTTTTCATGTATTTGAGAAATCCCAAATCAAATATTTAACCAAACTAAAAGATTTTGGAATAATAATAATAAAATTAAAATAAACTATCATATTAAAGAAATGCATAAAAAAATAGATCGTATTATAGAAATGCATCATTGTCCATTTCATTGGTTTTTTTATTACTATGTTTTAATGTTTTTTTTTTTGTTTTTTTTTTCTAAATGATGTTTATTTATGCAAAAATAGTGTTGCTTTATTATGTTTACTAGGGGAGTTTTGTTCTATGCTTGTTTTGAAATAAATTTTTATAGAGGTTCAGTAGAACTTGTTTTATAATTATTTTGAAATAGTTTTTGAAAATATTTTGAATTTATATTAAGAAATATATTTTGTTTTTTTATGTAATATGAATATGTTTAATAATATTTTTCTTTGGAAATAGTATATATATATATATATGATGAATTGTTTAATTGGTAATAAGTAATTAAAATTAGAAGTAAATAGAAAATTACATCTTCAAATCTTCAATAAATACTTACAATATATATGAATTCCTAAAATTCCCAAGATTTCCAAATTCCTAAAACCCTAAGATTCTTAAGATTCCTAAATTATATATATAACGTTAAGATTCCTGAGCTTCCCAAATTAAAAAAACAGATTCCCAAATTAAAAAAAAACGCAGATTCCTTCCTGTTTCTAAAATTGGAAAATGTCCCGTCAAATAGCCAATCTGACGGACTCTCTGCTTGGCGGATTTAGCAGAGTCAATCCCCAACTCAGGGCCTCGTTTGTTTGCTGGGCGAATTTGGCAATATTACAAAACTGTATAGATGCTTATGCGAATTTACTTAGAAATAACAGCTTTCTAAATTTAAATTTAGCAAGTTAAGTAAGAAGAAAAGGCAGTGACAATTATCACGGTTAAATTCTCATTTTTAAATTTAGCAAAGAGAAAACATTTCACAATTTTTATTGATATTTTTTTTATTTTAGTGAAAAATAAAAGTATCTGTAGTCTTTTTCAAATTTAGTATGGCAATTAAGATTTTTGAATGGAAAATTTGAGCAAATATAACAAGTAAATCCCCAAAAAAAAAAATCTGAAAATAAATATCATATAAAGAAATCTTTATAAAAATAAAATTGTTTTTATATCACAAAATATAGTTTAAAATTATATTGAAAAACAAATTTTTATTTTCCATTGTAAAGAACATAAAAAAGAAAATGTGTAAATACACATTAAATTTCAAGACATTTAGTAACTTAGCAAGGTAACTTTTTTAATTATAGTGAGTCAATATTTATAAATAAATAAAAACATTAATATTTAATTTTAATGAAATCAAGCAAATTAGTAAAGATTTTTTTTCATTTTAGTGAATCACTACTTGTAAATAAAGATACCCATATTATTTTTCAAATTTAGTATGAGAGATCTATTGATTGTGTTTAGTGAGAAAATTGCACCATAATAGTGAGTGGACCCAACAATAATTTGCTATAAAAACTGAAGACTAGATAAATCTCTAAAAAAATAAATTTTAAAGCCTTTTTGGGACTGAATTAAGACATTATTTAGTTGTCATATTTTGCAAAATGATTATTTCTCCATAAAAACTCTAACTTAATTTAAGTAAACTGAATTTATCAATTAAATTGATTAATAGTATAATTGATTAATTATATTTCCACTAACAAAACTAATCTAAATGGTTGTTGCTGAAGAGTGAATTACAATATTGTTTAGTTGACCTAAGTTGGAAAATAATTTTATGTTTATCCATCTAATTAAAATAATTAGAATTCATCATTTAGATTCATTAATAATGTGTAACTTATTATACATAAAAGTCTAAATTATATTGCGTTCACCAACTTTCCATTGAAGATGCATTAGTGAATTAAAATATTATTTAGTTATCCTAATTTAGAGAACATGTATTGGCTTTTCTCTCCATGTAAGTAGCATATATTGATTTGTGCAATGACAATAAAGATGAGATAAATTATATTGTGCTCACCAACTTGTCATAAAACATGTAGATGAAAAACTTAAAATTAGTTTTGGTTTTTCTCTCCCTATAAGCACCAAATATTATTCCTCATAAACCATGTAGAAGAAAAAACTTAAATTTAGTTTTTTTTTTTTTTTTTCTTCTGTCCATGTAAGCACCAAATATTATTCATGCCATGACAATAAAGATGAGAAAGAAACATCAAATAAACATGAGTCAAAGTAAAGTTTAATTTTGAGTATCGAGGACCTCTCATTATTTTGTTAGATATTTTGTTGAAGTCCAGTCATTTGGATTTTATCTATTTATTGTTTAAAAGTTTATTTTCAACTTTAACTTTAGACTTTGGGCTAAGTGTTATTTTATTAAGAATAATTACTCAAAGGTAAATTATATGACAAGTTTCATTGTAATAATTATAATATTGAATTCATTGTGTATAAGGTGATTAGAGGAATATTACTTTCATGAAATCTTAAAGTAATATTTTATCTATAATTAATAAATTATTTTAGTGAAAAAGAACATATATTGTTTATTCCTTTCAATAGTAGTATAATTATAGTTATTGAAAATTGAAATTTTAATATTATGTTATATAAGTATGATTATTTAAATGTATTTGTGAAGATTATTAAAAAAACAATTGTTTTTAGTAGACACAAAAATTTTGTTTATTCATATCAATATAAAGGAATTGTATAGCTATTGGGGATTTGAAATTTTAATATTATGTGATATAGAGATAATTGGATTATTTAAATGTATTAGTTAGGATTATTAAAATTTTGAATTTTTAATAATGTTTAAAAAATGTAATTTGTAATATATTTAGGTTTTGTTTTATGTTTGGTTAATTTATGTCTTAGTTTTAAGTTTTATTTTATTTGTCTTAAATGTCTGTTATAGATTTTCTTCTTATTACATGTCTATGATGAGGGAATATTTTCTTTAAACAATTTAATTTTTTTTACTAAAATGGATAAAAAAATTTATTTTTTAGGGTGGGATACCCGTCTGATTTGAAAAATTCCAAACAACCATTTAGACAATCAAAAGAAATAATTCAAGTAGGTCAGAGTATGTACAAATTCTTACAGTTTAAGAGTGAATCTCCCACATTGAGCAAATTACATCTTATGGTATAATAAGTTACAGAATTGGATGAAAATAGATGGATTCTCCAGTGATGCAAAGGATCCCTTGAGACAAGAGGCATCTTTTATTATCCAGGGAATCTACAAGATTATTTCAATCCCAAAGAATGTGAAAATTTGTGACCCCATCAAATTCTTTCAAAATAATTCGGATTCTCTGCAAAATTATATTCAAGGAAGAATTGTTGAAATGATCAGTTGAATTTAAAACTTTGATCAACAACTCAGAATCGTCGAAATTTTGAATTGACTTGTATCCTTTCTCCTTTGCAATCTAGCATGCCATGAGGAGACTGTAACATTCAGCCTGGTTATTTGACATGATTCCAAGGCCCCAGCTAAAACTAGATTCAATATGTTTATCTGGAGAGAAAACCAAACCCCCATCTCCTGAGATCCCAGGATTTCCCTTGGATGAACCATCAAAGAAAATTGTCGCTGACAAGGAATTCATCCACAATAGCATCAAAATTTCCACGAAAACGCCAGGGAGAGGAGCTAACAGGTTTTACACAGACCAATTTTCTCATTCCTATTGTAGAGGATCCCAACCGCGATGAGATCACAAAAGGCATAGATGAACAGGTCTTCAGACATCTAGTGGAATCAAAAATTAACTTTTTGACTTTGTTAGCCATGATCTGAGGGGTCGTAACCTGATTATTGAAGATCCGATTATTTATGGCGTTCCACAGCTTCCACCATGTGTATTTAGGAATTGAATGCCAAAGGTTGAACCATTCAGAAGAATTATCATTTTTAAGGGGACAACAATCCTACCAAGAAAGGAAGAAGGAGGTGACAGGAGAGTGACCTGAGGCAAAAATATTAGAGCCATGGAGAACAAGCTTCCACATCGATTTAGCAAAAACACAATTGATTAGGAGATGGTCAGTTGTCTCAAAGGCTGACTTACAAAAACAACAACTAAAGGGTCCATTAAAACCACGTTTTAACAAATTTTTCCCAGAAAGAACCTTATTGTGCATGAGAAACCATGAGAAAAAATTCACCTTGGGAAGAGAGAGAGAGAGAGGACCAAACAATTTTCCAAATCGTTGGGGACAAAATTGTGGAATGTGCAGCTTGTAATTCTAAGAATCCATTTGTAGCTGAGTAAATTCCATACTTTCCCCATCCCCATTTTTCTTTATAGGAGTAATGAACTTGAGAAAGACCTAAAAGAGAGGAGATAAACATATTTTTTTGGAAGCTGAGATGGTCTCGGAACTCCATAAGAGACCAATCAGCCCAATTTCCAGTGATGTCCCAAGAACATACATCAGCCAAATGGAGCAGGTCTTTGTTAGTTAACCAGTTCTTCATTTCTTCTAACAAGATGACAGAGGAAAGAGAAGGATTTCCTGAGGTTTTATCCTCCCAGAGAAGGATACTCTTCCCATTTCCAGGGATTCTATAGAGATGTTGATTGAATTTTTTGATTCCTCTTCTGCATGAATTCTAGATAGTTGTGCCTATGGGAGTGCTATAGGTTGTTAAGTTTCTCAAAGAGTTGTCCTTTAGATATTTCATCCTAAAAATATTGCTAACAGGGTGATTTTTATCCACATAAAGCTTCCAAATGAGTTTACCTTCCATTGCCATATTAGCCAAATCAGGATCACATATTTGTGATCCACCTTCTGAAATAGGTATTTTAAGAATATCCCAACTTACCAGATGCATCTTATTCTAGTTTCCTTTGCCTCCATTCCATAGAAAATATTGCAAAAGCTTGGAAATCTGAGATGAAATAGACTTAGGGGAAAGCACGAAAGAGGATTGGAAGATGTGGAGTGTTGAAAGCACTGCCTTTATCAGAACCAATTTCTCAACCTTAGTTAACCACTGACCACCCAATGAAGTGATTTTGGCTTTTAACTTAGTTATTACTTCTATCCAGAGAGAAGGAGTGCTTGATCCAGGAGTTAAAGGAATCCCCAAATACTTAATCTTTTCCCATTTATCAAAACCAGGGAAACCCAAGGATTTTGCAGTTCAAAGTATTGTCGACTGTTCTATAGTCCAACCATAAACAAAACAAAAATTATTGATCAAGGCTCCTGAAATAAGACAGTATTTTTGAAGAATTTCATTAAAGGCACGAGAAATCTTCAATGAGGCCCCTTCTAGCAGGAGATAATCATCCAAAAATAGGGTATGGTTTATTGGATCCACACCCCTAGCTATCTTAATTCCCAGAATGTAACCAGCTTCCTTTTTAGCTGAAATTATTTTTCTAAGAGTTTCTGCCATCAATATGTATAAAAAGGGTGACATTGAACATCCTTGGAGAAGACCTATTTAAGCTCAAAAAAATTATGTAGGTATGCCATTGACGAGAGGTGCAATCCAAGGCCTTTCTATTCAATCTTTGATCAAGTTCACAAACTTAGGGCTAAATTCAAAAGAAAGAAGGACTTGATAGAGAAAGGGGAGCTTTACTCGATCAAAGGAATTCTTCATATCCAGCTTAATTATCATTCCTTTCTTCTTCCTTTGGAAACTTGAATGGATGGATTCTTGGACTTGTATTACATTATCAACCAAGTGTCTTCCTTTTACAAAACCCCCCTGAAGAGGAGAGATCAATTTACCCTAACAAGAGATTGAGTCTGTTGGCTAGAATTTTGGCTAGGATCTTATAAGGAGCATTACATAGCGAAATATGATAGAATCTGTCAAAAGAAGAGGGATTGGCTTCCTTTGGTATAAGAGCAAGAAATGTAGAATTAGTGCACCCTCCCACTTTAGCTTTATTTTGGAAGGCTACCACCATGCGGATCAGTTATGATTTGATGATGTTCCGGCTGACTCTATAGAAATGGAAGGAAAACCCATCTAGCCCAGGGGATTTATCTGGATCCATTTCCCAAATGACATCCAAAATTTCCTGTTCAATGTAGGGTTTCATTAGATCATCATTATCCTCTGAACTGACAAGAGAAGGAACATTATCCAAAAATGTTGCAGACATGACACCATCAGAGATTCCATCCTCCTAAAACAAAATCTTAAAGTGCATGCTTGCGGCATGTTTTAGAGGGTCTTGAACTTTAATAATTCCCCCCTACCCAATGGAGATTTCTGAAATGTGATTTCTAGACAATCTAGCTTTGCATTGGCGATGGAAGTAGGCAGTGTTTTTATCCCCCCTACAACCAGAGGCTTCAAGACTTCAATCGAGATATTCCTCCTCTTGTCGGAAAAATAGAATAGTTTTAGATTGAGCAAAATTTTCCAGGGCTAGCTAATATTTGGTGATTACGCCTTCTTCCATTCTTAATTGGATCTCTAATAGCTCGAGCACTCTCTCTTTCCTGTTGTTGGTAGGAGTATTAATAGATTTTTTTCCTAGTTTTTCAAAGAAATTTTAGTGTTCTTTAAATTATGTTCCCAAACGAAACAGGGGGATCCGACCATGTATTGAGACCAAGCTTGAGTCACAATGTCCCAAAATCCATCTCTCTCAATTTGGAGAGGACTCAAGTGGAACAGGGTTGGACCTATATTATCTTCTTTTTCAAAATTTAGAGATATCGGGTGGTGATCTGAAGAGAGTTTGGGCAGAATTTTAGATGTGATAATATAATTCCCATCCATCAATGAACTATGGAATAGGAACCTGTCAAGACAAGCTGCAATGTTAGCAGAATCCACTCTATTATTTGACCAATCGTATCATCCTTTTATGGGTTTAATGTCATTCAGATCACAGAGATGGATCAACTCCTCCATCCCATCTTGCAAATGGTCCTTGCTGCATATGCCACATTTTTTCTCATTCGGAGCTAAAGAGATCTTGAGGTTGAGATCTCATGTGACTATTATATTTGAAGGAGAATTGGTTTCTATGAAGTCTGAGAGTGTTTTCTGGCATTCTTTTTTTTCGATGAAATTAACTAGAACATAAATATTAAATAGGGCCAAGGAGATCTTACTGGAGATATGATAGATACTAGTAAAAATCCAGTGTTGGGTGGAAAACCATCAATTTAGCTAAAAGTTTTCATCACACCAGAGAGTTGCAAGACCCCCAGAGGTACCTCTCGCACTAACAGCTTTTTTGGCATTCAATTTCCATTTAGTTTTACTTAAGAGGAGAAGAAATTCCTCCTCTATCTTAGTCTCTTGGAGCAAGAGGATGTCATAAGAAACCATTTTCAATAAATATTTGACTACTTCTGCTTTCATTAGGTTCCCCATCCCCCTGTAATTCCAAGAGATGATCTGCATTATTTACCCAAGAGGGAGGGAGTTATGACTCCCTTAGAGGGTCGAGTCCTCTTTCTTATACCAAATGACATTTCAATGGTAGATTGACTACCATATTTATTCAATTCGCCTCTTTTTCTCAATTCTCCTTTCGATACTTCCTTCCTGCCTTTTTAGAAAGTTGTTCAATGGAATATTCATCAGAGGAGCCAGAGTCATCAGTCGGCTTCTTTTTAGTTATTTTTGTATAAGAAGGATGATCTTCCTACAAGGACTCACCTACATTAGGTAGTTCTGAATTGGATTCTCTAGCTTGTTCCATAGATCCTGTATTAACTTCAGGGTCATCATCATGCACTTTGAATTGTTACAATTCACCCTCTTCAAGAATAGGGACTTCAAGAGCACTTAAGATAACAAAATGATTGGAGGATGCTTTGGGATCTTCTACATCAGGAAGGATCTTCCCAACAGAAAATTCTCCTTTCAAATTCTTTCCATATTTACCTTTCTTTCTAGAGTCCTGATTATAATTTATTGATTTCAGAACTTTGGTCCATTGATCATCATTCTCTTTTTCAAGATCCTCTTCTGATTTTTTCTTGCAATTTCGGGAAAAGCATCCATAACCATGCAAAAATCAACACTAGAAAGGAATTTGTTCATATTCCATCTCCTGAATGTAAGAGCATTCAGATACTATTAGCTTAATCACCTCTGGCAGTCCAATCTCCAAATCAACTTCAACACATATTATGGCACATGAATACTGGTCTTTCCTTTATTCCCTATCTATATAAATTCCAAGCTTGTTTCCAATGGCTTCTAGAGAATCTGAGTTCTAGCAGTGTAAAGGTAAGTGAGGGAGCCTTTCCTAGATAGGAACTGCAGATGGAACATCTTGGGTAGGATCAAAATATGGGGTCCACTTGTTCAGATAGAGACCCTGATGGCCCATGAAGTATGGTCCATTTCAAAAAATGATGTCACGATCTGTCGTTGAATCAAACACAAAGACGTAATATCATCTACCTAAAAATTGATTTTGAATGCCTTCAGATACTAATGGCCTCCCATTTCTATAGACCCAACTAGCTATCAATAGACTTAGGAGAAGGATAGAGGCCTGTAAATTTCCCAATAAGCCCATGCTCAACAAGATTTAAATTCGTTCTGTAGATCCAATCAGCGGGAAGTTCAACAGAGGGGATATCAACCTTCTTCACAAATCTCTGTGGACCCCCTTTCCTCTTTCCATGGGTAGCAACCAGATGTTTGAATGCATCCACCTCAGTTGGAAGAGGAGGAGGAGGGTCCCCACCAGCATCCATTAGAGAGAAGTCCCAGCTAACCAGAGCAAGAAAAGAGAGACAAACAAAATACCTGTAAGAACAAACCAATAGAGCTAAAAAAAGTAGAACACAACCAAGGATCTCACAAAGAATAGAGGTCTGCAAGGAAAATAAGAAGAAGAAACTTCAGGGATCCGAATGAGCAGCCACCCAAAGCATAGTAGACAAAGGAACCTGATGATATGCAGAAAAGAACAAGGCCAGAATACTAGCTTGCAAATGGTGCACTAGAAATTCAAAACCCACTGAAGCAGAGGAAACAGATACAGATCACTCTGGAAATCCCTCAAGCTTGCAATAAAAAGATCCTAGAACTCAGGGTGGAGGTGATACCCTGAGAGATCTCCAAATCGACGATAGCACATCAATGATCATGTAGGGAGCACCAGGGTGTGAACAAGATCCTAGATCTAATGGATTGAAACACTAGACTCCAATGCAATCCAGGCACGTGGAGCTGGAAGGAGTCCAGAAACCACAAGCAGTAGAACCAGGCTGAGAACCTCATAGATCAAGACTTGGAAAATTCAAAAAAAATCTTGGAGTGAAAAAAAAATTCCCTTGCATTGTATATATTTGAAAACATCTTTACTTCAAGTTAAACTATTTAATATTTTTAAGATATTTAAATTTAATAAAAATATAATTTAGATTTTTAAATAAATTTTTAAAAATTATATATAAATATAGTAAAATTTAATTACATGCATTAGAATAAGGTTAAATGATTTATTCTGGATAATTTAAGTTTATTTTAGCCCTTAAATTTTTGTGTTGGATAAAAAAATCGCTTAGATGCTTCTGTTTCATGGGTATATGAATCAAGATCAACTAGATATGCACAACATGTTGAGTCACTTCATCAAGGTACTAAACACTGATAGGAAGCGAAGAGAGATTGTTAGAACAAATGATAGGGAAGAATTTATATTTCTCCCATCAATGGTACCCACATCACAACTCAACTGAAAGAATTTCTACTCATCCCATGAATGGTAACCACGTCACAGCTTAACTAAACAAAATAGAAATACTTGAGCAAGTTCATTATATCTCTTGGTTACCAAATGCATTGGCATGAACGCATGATTTTTTACCGACCATGAGATTCAATCCAGGTTCCTAGTATTTTAAAATTAAATTAATATAATATACATAAATTAAATTAATAAATAAAATTAAATCAATTATGCCAAGGGCCAATAGTATTCATGATTTATGCCAAGATTATTTATAATTTATATTATAAACATTCAACTTGTAATGCAACAAGGGATTTCATTACTTCTCATTTTCCTTCAAAATGGGATGCCATCAGTCCATGTGTTTTCTAAACCCAATTTTTTGTTTTCTAAACTTGATTTTAACATTTGAAGATGAGTGTCAAATCCCCTCCCGTCATCCCGATGATGGAGAGGATGCAACCTACACTGTTGTTGCTATCAAATGGGCAATCTATCCCATGAACCATAATAAACAAATGCATTGAATTAAAATACATGTATATATTCATTATGCATGAAATATATAATGGAAGAAAATACATTCTTTCAAGCATTCAACACCTGGAGAAGACGCATGGATTATTGATAGTGGTGCTTCAAAGCACATGACAGGGAAGAAGAAAACTCTGTCAAGACTTGAAGAGAAGAAATCTCCCTAGAAGGTATCATTGCAAGATGACTATCAATATCCCATCAAAGGTATTGGTGAATAAAGCTACAATGTTTACTCTAGAAATTCCATGAAGATGAAGGAAGTACTGTATGTACCATGTCGAAAAAGAACCTACTTTCCATCTCTACTCTAGCTAAGAAAGGATATAAAGTTTCTTTTATATATGGACAAGTACTTATGTGGTCCAAATAAAATACACTTGAATATGTTGTGTTCATTGGAGAAGAAGAAGGAGGAATGAACAAGCTCAAAGGACATCCAGAGACAACCCTTGTCCATGATACTACCAACTCAAGTGATTTGTGGCATAGGATACATTCTCACATCAACTACAAATAATTTCCCTATGTGACCAAGATGTTAACAGGGTTACCAGATCTGAATATCTAATATGAGGGAACTTGCAAAGGATGTGCAAGAGGAAAGAACATCAAGAATATTTTTTTTTAAAGAGAAACAAAGACCAAAGGTATGTTGGAACTAATTCATTCTGATGTGTGTGGTCCTATTCCCTCCATATCCTTAAGTGGATATGAGTTCTATGTCACATTTATTGATGATTATTAAAGAAATACTTGGATATACTTCTTGAAGAATAAGAGTGAAGTGTTTAGAAAATTTAAGGAATTCAAAGCCTTGATAAAGAACCACTCATAAAAGAGAATCAAGACACTAAGATCATATAATTGTGAAGAACACACTTCAAAGGAATTTGAATCATTCTGTAAGAAGGAAGGAATCAAGAGGGAACTAACCACTCCCTACAATCCCCAACAGAATGGTGTTGCAAACAGAAATAATAGAAATATCATGGAAGCAGTGAAGACCATGATTCATGACCAAGACCTCCTGATGCACCTATGGGTTGAAGCAGCAAGAACAACTTTATATGTGCAGAATAGATTATCTCACAGTGATCTTGGATTCAAGACTCCTGGAGAAATGTATATAGGAAAGAAACCTGAAATGATTTGTCTCAAGATATTTGGATTTCTAGTATATGTACATATTTCGAAAGAGAAGAGAATCAAACTGGATCCTTCTGGAAAGAAGGGAATATTTGTTGGATACCCTAAAGTCTCGAAAGCCTTCAGGATATACATCTCAGGATTCCATCATATCGAAATTAGTAGGGATGTAACATTTGATGAAGAGACAGATATTAAGAATTCTGTTATAGCCCAAAATGAGACAATGTCTTCCTGTGATCACTTTCCCATGTTTTCATCACATGTTGACACTTCCATGACGACACTTTAGAAAAGTCACTGAAAGTCACTGAAAACACACCTAGATTGGAGGATCCATATCCAGTGTTTTTTAACTCCATTTGATATCTTATCTATGCCTTTGGAAATTTATCCAAGTCAAGAAAAACTTAGCACGAGACTCCAAAGTCTGAAAATGCCTAGAAGCACCCTAAAAATGAGCATTTTTTACCTATTCATGAATTTTGTGAAGCCAATCCATGAGTTCCACCTTTGTACTCGTGATTTTGCCTTCATGCTACCTGTGAGTAAATCATGTAGTGATCAAAAATAATTAAAATATGAAAAATCTCAAATTAGGGGTGGTTTGGGAGGTTATGGAACTGATTGTGAAGTTGTAACTAACCCCTATTTGACCTTATTTCTTCATAAATGTATAAATAGATGGAGAGAGGTCCATGAGAAGGGACTTGAACTTTTTCTTTGTTATGCTGGAGGAATTGGGACTCTCATCCCCTTCACCTTTTCCCTATATTTCCATCCTTGTGTTGCAGATATTGGATGTTGAGTTCCTTGGAGAAGAGAAACAAAAGAACCAGATCAAGGTTTTGAGAGGTGCCTAACAAGGGGAGAAGATAACCTTTATGCTTCTTCCACTTGATTAATAAAGATATGATTTCCTTACTCTTCCCAAATAATTATCTAATGTATGTTGTACTTATTTCTGTGATTAGATGTTAATGATAATAAGATTTAGGTTTTCATACTTCTTTGATTATCATTTCTTTACATTTAGTAAAATTGGTTTGAGGAAGGTTTAACTTGCTTTGCAGGTCTCTTAGAAAAAGAGGAGCAAGAGGAAGGTCTAAAGAAATATTAGACTAGCCTTCACTAATCAGGTATGGACCCTACTTATCTCTAAATTTTTATTATATATGCTTGTTGAATATTGTACATCTATCTTTCAACCCCAGTATGTTGATGGCCTCTTAAACCCTAGCCATAGGAACACTTTCCTCTACAACAGAACTAGTGACTCCACTGGGGAGAGCCTTGTCTATTTTGGGTTTGTTTTACTCATTTCCAGTCTTTTGTAAGGTTTCAGATCCTTCTTGCAACTTAGGAACATCCTTAGAGTCTGAAAGAACACATTCCTTGCCTTTTTAAGGTAGTTTTTGACCTTTTTTTGCCTTTTCCCACCCATTCACAAGATACAAACTGAATAGTATCGATTATGGGATGTATTCACAACCTTAAATACTATCAACCTGTGAGAGACTCATGACCTAGCAGTAGTACAACTCATGAATTCCCTTAAAAAATGTTTTTCCTCTTTTTTGTGGTTTTTTTGGCTATTTGAGGGCTGTTTGGGAGGTCTTTCAAAGTCCTCTGCATGTGCATGAATATGGGAAGTGAGTATCATCTATGTTAGGTGATTTTTATCTATGTTGCAATTCCTTTTACATCATTAGGGTTTTCTCTTTGCTCTCCCCCCCACCACCACCCCCTTTTCTTGGTTTGACTTTTGGCTTATGTTTCTGGTCAGTCTCTGTTAGTGATCTTTATCTGAACTCAAGCATTTATTGGTATTTATTTCCTTCTTCTTTTGTTGGTTAAATTAACCATGAAAAATTAGTTGACTTGTTTCTTATGCAAGCCTCCCTTCCAAGTAGGGTTTATACTGACTTTAGGGTGGTCTAGAGTCTATTTAGTGGTTATATAGCGGGAGTCATTTTGCTTTGTTCTTGTTATTTGCATACATTTGTTTGTAGGTAGTTTTTATTTTTCATTTATAAAAGAAAAGAAAAAAGAACATATAGTTGCTTTATATGCACATATATTATGATTTTAGTCTAAATTTCATTGCATATCACTATTCTTCAAAAAATAAAAAATAAATTGTTCTTTCATGGATTTTATTTTTCAGTTTGAAAAGAAAGAGAAGTAGGTATACTTTTTCATTTCATGTTCTCTTTTGCTTAGTCATATTGTTTCTATCATTGATTCAAACATCATTGATTTCACCTCCTACACCTTTTGAGTAATCAACAGCCCTTTAAAATGAACATTTAATATCTAAAATATATTAGTAACTGTTTGTTTCTAGGGATGACACACACTATTCTAGGATAGTGTTTTGGGTTAGGGATATTTTAACTGCCCAAAACTTCAAACTCAAACATTGTGGACTATATTTTAGGAAATCCAACTTCATTGAGAAAGACACCGGAAAGCTCCTCCCACACAGGATTCAAGCACAAGGTCATGTGATACAGAGTTGTTGGAGATCTCTTCTCAGTAAAGCCTACACCAGAGTTGTTGCTCATTTGGGTAATTACTCAGTAGCTCCTTTCGACACCGTGTGGTGCCTGGTACTGTTTAGGTTATGAGCTTAGCTACCCTTCCCATGTGCATTGGATGGACTTATGACTGTTCCTTCTGAATTTCTCTGTGTTTTTGGTAGCCTTAGTATCTTGTTTGCTATGATCTTACACAGATGGAAGTGGAAGTATATTTCCATTTCTCCTAGGGTAGACTTGGAAGGTAACCTTGGTTGACAATTTGGGAAGGAGGTTGGGTGATTTTAATTCTTGCACCTAGAGAACTATTCACTAGACAACAAGTAATAACTCTCCTTCCTTCCATGGTTAGTCTAGGCCCTCGTCATCCCATAATTTCCTTTGCAAGGAATCTTTGTTTTCTTGGTTTGATACTTAGGTATTTTCTGCTAATGGTGTGTTATTTGTACTGTTGGTTTCCTGCCGACCTCGGACTTTTTCTACTTGTTTGAAACTATGGCTAACACCCCTATGGAGACTAACCAACAGATCCCCATGATGGGATCTCCTTGCAATTTCCCTCTCACTGAAAATGTTGGTGTCCTTTTGATGGCCACCTTGAATCTGTTTGGATTCACCCTAGGGCTACCATTTTGATTGTTTTCCACTCCCACTATCCTAAATGCTCCTGATGCTTCTCAAGTAAGATCCTTATTTTCCTGTAGAATCTTCTCCTCCTTCTTCTACCTCATGCAATGAAAGTACTGATACTAGTAATGGATAGTATAAAAGGAGTAAAAGAAGGAAGAATAGGAAGAAGACTCGAAATAAAGGGGGGACCCGTTCAACCTCTACGGGTCATGTTAAACCACGCCACCCATCCTCTAGAGGTCATGTTAGCATCACCTATCCAACCTTTGCAGGTCATGTTGGATCTAATAACTCAACCTCTGCAATTCAAGTTGATATTCACCATCCAGACTCTGTAGGTCATGATGGTGGAATCCTTCCAACCTCTGCAGGTCATGTTGGATCCAATCACCCATCCTATATAGGTCATGTTGGATCCAATCACCCAGCCTCTGCAATTCATACTGAGACCACCCGTTCAACCTATGCAAGTGAATTTGAACCTCCCCATACAACCTCTACAGGTAATGCTGGATCTAGTTACCCACCCTCTGCAAGTCATGCTGGGAAACCTCATCCAACCTCTACAGGTCATGTTGGACCCAACCACCTAGCCTTTGCAATTCATATTGGTGGCACACACTCAAACTGTGTTAAGCATGTTGATCCTAACCCTTCAGTCTCTATAGATCATGCTGGTGGAACCCATCCAAACTCTATAGGTCATGTTGGACCCAGTCTCTCAGACTTTATAGTTCATTATGGGGGAAAACTCTCAGCCTCTATAGGTCATGCTAGGGGAAAACAGTCAGCCATTGTGAGTCATGTTGAGATTGTTTAAAAGACTAATTGTTTGAAACACAAGCTCAATTTTCCTTGTAGGATTTGTGAGGGATACCACCTTACTCATTTATGCCCACCATCACAGAGGTATGAAATGTTTGGTTCCGAGGTCATCCCTTTTTTAACATCCTGAAGTTTCTCAACAACCAACCTCTCTTATTCATGTTGGATCCATTCACCTAGCCTCTGGTAGTCATGTTGGGGGTAAAAAATCAGCCATTTCTAGTGATGTTGACATCGTTGAGAAAATTGGTCATTTGAAAGGTAAACTTAAGTTCCCTTATAAGATATGTGAGATAGATCATATTACTCACCAATGCGCTGTTATCGCAGAGGTACAAAGAGTGTGGTCCGAGACTCAAGGATATCCCACTCTTGAACAACTTGTACTTTCTCAACAACCTACTTAACCTTTGTTTGATCTAGTGGTTGAACCTTCCCAATATTTGGCTCAACCCACTATTCTTTCACAGAGTGATCCTTATGTGATCGAACCAATGTTATATTTGGCCAATCCCTCTCTCCCTTCAAAGAGTGAATTTCATGAAGTGGTTGAATCGATTCCATCGTTGATCAATACCACTCTTATTTTGGAGAGTGAAGTGTCTTCCAGACACATTTTCTTCACTGCCAATTCAGAACTTACTGAACAAGGGGGAACTGAACTTGTTTCGGATGAACCCCCACTAAGCTCTTGGATTGATTCCTTTGATTGGGATATCCTAGCTGAGTCGTGCCTTCCTTCTGATGCACCTTTCGAGATAAAGGTCCAATTTGGATAGTACATGATTGCTCATTGTATTTTTGATGAAGGAGACTTGGTTAGTGTTTTATATGCACATGGTTGGAGAGGCATGGGATCTCCCAACCTTGAGTCAACTTCTAGTCAGTTATTGGCTTTTGATAGAAAAACTAATGTAGCCTTGGTAATTCTTTCTCAAACACATGTTACATTGGGTGGGAAAACTGTCCTAGTTGACTTCATGGTGATATAATACCCCTTGGAGTTTAATATGCTCCTCAAGCGTGATTATGTTTATGCCATGCAATATGTGGTTTCAAATTTATTTCGTGTGATGTACTTTATTCATAACAGATACATTGTCACTATCGATCAGTTGGATTTTCTTGACCCATTTTCTAACCCAAATAGAGACTATGCCTTTCCTTTATTGATTCTTAGTGTCTCTATAGACACTACCCCTCCACGGGTGAGATATGTGGCCTCTTATCCCTCGCGTTAAAATGCTACTGAGAAGAAGCCTATGTGTTCATGTTCTCCTTCTCAAGACTTGGTCCCAACAGTTGACTAGGTAATCCATCTTATATAGAATGTGGAGCCCACTCTCCAATTTTTTGATCCATTTGAAATTATAGACATGTTTCCTATCTAGGATGGTTTACTTCCTTCTAATGTAGTCTTCCTGGAGTCCTTGATATAGTATGACCTTCTTATAGATGTTGGTTTATTTGTGACTAAGTATAACCCTAATTTTCTTATTAATCTTGATCTTTCCATTGATTGATCTTTTTATGATGGTCTTATTTAGTCATTTGACTCCTCCTTTGAATATCAAATCAGTGATCCTGATGATTTTGATTTTTCTTCTAGATTTGTCAACTCCTACGATACTAATTTTGTTCCTACGGACTCACCCTTGTTATTTTTTTCTCTTATTCTGAGGTTGATATTATTGATTATAAACCCTCAGGCCTTAGTACTATAGAATCTCCTTCAGTTGATTCTACCTTGACTACACCTTATGTAGAGGATAGAAAAATTACATGTGTTTCTGCCAATGTGACTGCATCTGATCTTTTCTTCTAAATATGATTCCGATGTTGTTGTTTCTTGGAGAAGAGATTTATAGATGGATTCAAAAGTGTTTACCTTTCCTTGTTTTTCAATTTATAATTAAATTCGCATGTACCCTACTCGCGCTTATGATCCTGATGTTGGCTTCCATGCCTTTAGCTCATTATATAATCCCTCATCTCCGCTCTCATCACCACTCATATTTGCATCATTTTTCCAATACAACTTGAAAATTTTTACCTTGAGTAGATGTTCTCCAAGTGTCTTTATCTTGCTCATGTTCCTTGCATTATGCTTAGGTCTATTCCTCGTGATTGCAACTAGTTTCTCCTACCTCTGACACTTACCTCCTCGCATTTAGAGAATTCTTTCTGCTCTCCTTCGATCTCTTTAAAATTAGTAAGGAGGCCGCGAGTTGACTTTTATGGACTTGCTAAAACTTCACATGAAATATATGGAGTTATATTTAATCCCTTGTCTGACTCCTTAAAATTAACTAGATTTTCGAGTAAACTTGTTTGTTCAGACTTGTGAAGGTAAATTGAACAATCATCTACATTGGTTGTAGTTTATTACTTTTTCGAACCATGTAGATTATTTATGAAAAAGGACATTTTCTTCAGAATTTAGAAGAGTATATTTAGTTATAGGTTTATCTCTTTTCTGGGCCTGGAGAACTAAACTTACAGAAAAGAAACCTTGTCGAGCTTAGTTTTCTCTTTTTTGTGCTCTGGACATAAACATGAAAAAAATTGCGAGCATTATTTATGTATTTGTCATGCTCATTAAAATACTAGTACAAAATCATAGATTTTACTGTTGTCTGTACAATTCTTGTAAATAAATGGAACTTTCTGAGTGATCTTGCTTTCCTTCACACTCCTTAAAACTAAAGTGTTTTTGCTTGCTTCAAAAGGAGTGTTGGTTTGGTTATAGTTTACCCATTTTTAGACCTTTCCAACTAACTACAAAAAAGGCATACCTTAGTTTTCCTAGGCTTAGAGAGTTCTCCCCTGTATGTTTTTACACTTTTTCAGACTTAGGGGACTAAATTTATGAAAAATCACCCCCGTAGAGTCTTCTTTGGAGTTTTTAGACTCTCAAATCTATGAAAACATTGTCGATCGTTCACTAATTCAGGATCGTAAATTCCACGAATCAATGCTTTATAAAGCATTCTTTTGTTTCTTCTACGAGATTTTCAAAAATGAAGAAGGTCCCAAGTTTTCTTTCCTGGAATCGTTAAGCATTTACAAGAAAGAGGGAAGGGAAATTTCATTCACATATTTTTTACATCATGGCAGCAAACCTTGTATCCTTGAATAAAGCACCATTTTTTAGTATATCAACATTTGGGTTCTAGTATTTTGACCTTATCCTGATTCAAAGTTTCTTACTCCTCTAGTTGTCTTCTTTTCCAATTATATGGGGAAACTGTCATTATCTCCTACATTGAATATTTGTGCCGTTTGGTCCTTTTGTGTCAAAATTTTCCTAAGTTACTATTGTGTCTTGCTCAATGTTCAAGGATTAAAACTTTTTCAGCCATTCTGCAGTTTCCTTGACCGTATGTATCGTCCTTTCCTTGGCAAGTTCATTACATCATGTCTTCAGTGGTCCTTGTTGGAAAAATTTGTACCATTTCCATATTCAATTAGTCTTTGAATTATCTCATGTTATATGATGGAGGATGCCTTAATTCCTTCCTTCCAACGGTTCTCTTCCTATTGATTGCAACATCTCTTTCTCTGGGAAGGAGATTTATATTTTATAACAGTGCCTTGGGGATTGCAGTCATCAGTGGAAATTTTCCTCGTTATTGGGTAGTGGGAATATCTTACTCTCTTCTACTCGATGGATTCTTCAAGTGTTTGAATTCAATTCCCTTTATTCACACTTATTAGAATGTAATAGGTACCTTGGGGACCATTTTCATTAATAGTGGTTTGCCTTACATTTGTTAACAGTCCTCATCAATGACCGGTAATCAAATGGCTTCCTCCATGTTCTATTTCAACTCCTTTATTCGCATGGTTAGGATTTGTACCTCTTGCGTGGTTTAGATTGAATACCTTGGGCCAATAGTAACATTGTCATTTTTTTCTATTTCCTGATTTGCACAAGACCTTGTCACACTTCAATCATATGAAATTTTTCTCAGACATAGATCCACCTTGTATTATCATGGCTATGATCGATTGTTGAGCATGGATCCACCTTGTTCATTTGTGGCCATGACTCCTTTATATTTTATATGGTGCCTTTTTTCATATTGTGCGAACATAATAGTTACATTAGTTACACATGTTGGATGCTCCTATATATTTATGGAGATGATTTGTATATAGACATGTATGTCTCAGAGATCAATTTTGTCTAACATTTATCTCTCTTTCAGGTATTTGTTCAAACATTTCGATCTTGGATTCTTTGCTCTCTCCATACTCATTTGTTTCATTTTTATAATGTTTTTTGGTTATCGTACTCCCCTATAACCTCATAAATTAGGGTTCATATGTTATATCCCAAAATGACACACTATATTCCTGTGATCACTTTCCCATGTTTTTGTCACATGTTGACACTTCCATGACGACACTTTAGAAAAGTCATTGAAATTCACTGAAAAAAATACCTATATTTGAGGGGCCATATTTGGAGTTTTGTAAATCTATTTGACCTCTTCTCTAGACCATTGGAAATATATCTGAGTCAGAAACAACTTTCTAGAAGACTCCATAGTATGAAAATTCCCAGAAGCACCCTAAAAATTAGCATAATTGAACTATCCACAACTTTTGTGAAGCACACACCTAATTTCCACCTTTGTACACGCGACTTTGCCTTCATGTTACCCGTGAATACATCCTACAATGGTCAAAATTAATAAAAATATGAAAAATATTGAATTAGGGGTGGTTTTGGAGGTTATGGAACTGATTGGTAAGTTTTAACTATCCCCTACTCAACTGTATATCTTCATAAATGTATAAATAGAGGGAGAGAGGTCCATGTGAAGGGACTTGAAATTTTACATTGTTATGCTAGAGGATTTAGGACTCTCATTCTCCCCACATTTTCCCTATATTTCCATCCTTGTATTGCAGAGCTTCGAGGCCAAGTTCCTTGGAGAAGAGAAACAAAAAAACCAAATCAAGGTTTAGAGAGGTGCCTAAGAAGAGGAGAAGGTAACCTTTGTACTTATTATACTTGATTAATAAATATGTGATGTCCTTGTTCTTCCCAAATCACTGTCTAATGTATGTTTTAATTTTGTTTGTGATCATATGTTAATAATAATCGGATTTATTTTTTCATATTACTTTATTATCATTGCTTTACATTTAGTCAAATTGGTTTGAGTAAAGTTTAACTTGTTTTGTAGGACTCTTGCAGCAAGAGGAGCAAGAGGAAGGGCTAGAGAAAGCTTGGACCATCCTACAGTAATCAAGTATGGACCCTACTTAACTCTAAATATTTCCTATATATGCTTGTTGAACATTGTACATATGTATTTCAACCCTAGTATGTTGGTGGCCTCTTAAACCCTATCCATAGGAACACTTTCCTCTACAACAAAGTCTAGAAGGTATCAGCTTGAAGAAGTACATGAAGAGGATGTACCTCCAAAAATGATAGAAGTTGAGCCCTCTCCTGAAATAGTAGCATCAGAATATCTTGACATGCTAGAACCTCAGGAGCACCTGACTATGGATATCTCTTGAAAGAAAAAACCTACTTGGGTAAGAGAAATCATACAAGGAGAAGAAAGATATGGAGCTCCAGAAGGCACCACAAGAACCAGCAAAAGATCAAATCCATATTCCAGTTATGCAGCTTTGATGTGTGACCTTGTAGATCAAGAACCCATGAGCTATGAGGAAGTTGCACATAAGAAAGAATGGGTTGAAGCAATGACAAAAGAATACCAGTCGATCATGAAGAATGATGTTTGTGATGTATTTTTCAAACCAGAAAAAAAAAGGTGTGGCATCTTCGAAATTGATCTACAAGATAAAACATGTTGTTGATGGAAGTATTGAAAATTATAAAGAAATGTTTGTGGCTATAGGATTCTCTTTGAAAGAGGGGATAGATTATGAAGAAACATTTTCTTGAGTAGCAAGGTAAGCTTCCATCAAAACCATCATGGCACTTGCCTCCATGATGAAATGGGACTTACACCAGATGGATGTAAAGACAACCTTCCTTAATGGTGTGATTGAGGAAGAGATTTACATCAAAAAACCATAAGGATTTGAAGTCAAAGACAGTGTGACCCATGTATGCAAGTTGAAAAAGGATCTGTATAGACTAAAGAAATATCTTAGAGCTTGGTATGGTAGAATAGACAGCTAGTTGACAAGTTTGGGCTTCACCAAGAGTAAAGTCAATACTAACATTTATATGAAGATTATGGATGATGAAGCTGTCATACTATTACTATATGTGGATGATCTATTTCTAACTGGAAATGAGAAACAGATCATGGGTTGCAAGAAGAAGCTATCTGAATAATTCGAGATGAAAGATCTTGGATTGATGCATTGTTTACTAGGGATGGAAGTGTGGAAAATCCCAGAAGGAAACTTTCTTAACCAGGGAAAGTATGCGATAGAAATATTGAAAATATTTGATATGTTGGATTCCAAAGCCATGGACACACCCATGGACACCAACCTGAAGATGGTGTCTAATGAGACATCATAGTTAGTGGACACGACTCACTACAAACATATTATTGGGTCATTAATGTATTTGACAAAAACAAGGCCAAATATATGCTTTGTTATGAACACCTTGATTCAATATCTAGTTAAACCAAGACGATTTCACCGGATAGTTGCAAAGCATGTGATTAGGTACCTAAAAGGTATGATTGATTTGGGAATTTACTATGGGAGATATAATGACTACAAAGTGTATGGATAAACAGATTCAAATTGGGCAGGAAGTGCCCTAGATAGGAAGAGCACCTCAAGTGGATGTTATTGTCTAGGATCTAGTATGATCTCATGGTTTAGTAAGAAATAGTCAAGTGTTTTTCTCAGTACAATTGAAGTAGAGTACATTGTAGCTTGCTCTGCTTATTGTGAAGAGATATGGATTCAGAAGTTGTTGTCAGTATTATTTGACATGGAGTTGGACACCATAGTAATTCTATGTGACAACCAGAGTTGTATAAAGATGACAAAGAATCTGGTGTTCCATGACAAATTGAAGCACATAGAAATTTGATATTTTTATATAAGGGATATGGTACAAAAAGGAGCTACCAAGCTCCAGAATGTGAGTACCGATGAGAAAGTTTATGATGTACTGACCAAGCCTCTATCTTGAGTGAAGTTTCAATATTTTTGTGACAAGATTGGTGTAGTTTGAAGAAACCTTACTCACAAGGAGGAACCATGATGGAACTATAGATTATGAAATGGAACTTCTTCGAAAAGGAAGATCATGTTGAAGACACGAACCCTCCTCGGACAAAGGGGGAGCAGGTTGATAATATACAACTTCCTAGGAAAGGGGGAGTAATGATGATACTGACATCTATTATAGATTACAGTAATGATGAAGGTCCGACATTTACTTTTGGATGATAGTATCCTCTCTTGAGGATGGCAGATACAACACTATGTTGATGAGATTGTTCCTGAATAAGGATGGACCTGCAGATGTTAATAATGTATGGAGAGTTCCCACATTCATTTATGAATACCATAGAATAACACTCACTTAGGAGTGGTCCTAACCTCAGAGGTAAGTGTTATCTACGACATGACTGACACTTTGTATGGAATCGAGATATGCCTTACCGACTATACTTTTGTTTGGAGAGTATTCAGACATTCATATGTACATGCCATAGAATAACACTCTCTTAAGAGTGGTCCTAACCTTAGTGGTATCGATGCTTTATGATGAGTCCTCATGGATGTTGCAGTATAACACTCACTTGGGAGTGGTCCTAACCTCAATGGTATGGATGTTCTACGATGGGTCGGCATTTTGTATATGCGGTCGATATCTGCTCTACAGGCAATACTCTTACTTGGAAGAGTATGCCTACATGTAAGTGTAGATACCGTAGTATAACACTCTCTTGGGAGTGGTCCTAATATTAGTGGTATAGATGGTCTACGATGAGTCCTCACAGACGACAGGGCTTGCACTAAGTGTAGTCAATATCTACATTTAGATGTAGATGATTCAGCTGATCAATTTTATGGATCAAGCTGATGGAGGATTTCATCATCCTTGGACTCACGTCCAAAAGTGATAGGGATCTATCATCCCATAAAGAGATCATGTGTACTATAGGTAGCGTCACGGAAAAGTATCAAGTAGATCAAAGTACAGTAGTGAAGGGTCAAGTAGATCGAAGTGAGGCTACAAAGGATCAAGAAGGATCGAAGTGTTGTTGCAAAGGATCGAAAGGATTGAAGTGATGTTGCAAAAGAATAAAAAAGATCGAAGTTCTTCTACAAAGGATCGAGAAGATCAGAAGGCTGTTGCAAAAGATCCAAGTACCGCTTCAAAGGATCAAGAAGATCGAAGTGTTGCTGCAAAGGATCAAGATGATCACAGTGCTACTGCAAAGGATCAAAATATCGAAGTGTTTCTATGAATGATCAAAAGGTCAAAGCATTGCTGTGAAAGGATCAAGTGATCGTGTCATGCATAAGATGAAGAGTAATTGTTCCAGTTACTAATTGTGAAAACGTCCTATGACGTATATATGTACTACCTCGATTTACTATTAAATATATTGTCTCTCTATTCTCCTATAGGATATGATGATGTTGTAAGTAGAATAACCTTATCATTAAGGGGGGGTTTTGAAATATTGTAACTTTGAAGGACATTCCAAATGTGTTTTACTTATGTAACCCAAGGGAGATGTTATTATTCCTCTGGTGGGGTGTTACTATTGAATTTGTTCATCATAGAGTCGTGAGGTAAATCCTCTATTGTAATTTGGGTCATTAGTACCCTAATGAATACCAGCATAAATCCAAATCCTAGGTTTTGTCAAGTGCCGAGAGGGATCAAATATTTGGAGGTGCAAACCTCTTTGAGTGCAATTTACCATGGGTTGTTTAGGAGTCCTTGTAGGGTTGTTTAGGAGACCATGTACCTTGCACATGGTTTTAAATCCATATGCAAGGCCAACATATTTTTGCTGATAATTACATGACGTTAAATTTTCCATTGATATTGCATGTGCCAAAGGAATATATCCATGTAAGCTTAGTATATTTAGTTTATGTACTGAAATAATACAATAAGGGTTAAATTTGTCTACACAATTAGAAATAGCAATATTTGAAGTAGATAACATGATAATCAATTAAAATAATAAGCTATTGTCATTAGAGTGATCAAATCCACTAAAGGATTAGAGAGATTCGCCTACCAATCATTCTCAAGAGTGAAATATGCAATTAAAGGAATAAGAAAGATCAATTCAGTTAAAAAAATGAAACTTTAAAAATTGAAATATGTTAAAATTTGAAATATAATAACATATTAAATTTAAATATAATATTTTTAAAAACCTCAATTGAGATAAAAATAAAAATATTATTGAATAATTTCAAACTTGATTTCGAATTTTAATATTTTCCATCACTTCTATTACTTATTAATATCTTATAAAATGGCATACCTTTAAAACTCAATATTGATCTATTATTATAATGACGTATTGATCTATTATTATAATGACATATGATATATAATAAGATTGGATTCAACTGTATGCTATGACTTATTTTATATTTAGCATTTATACATAAGCATTAGCTTTGCTAATAAATATAAAACTCAATTCCATGAATATGGTGTCTTTTTCCAGTTTAATCATTCAACCACTCTATTTTTGGAATCAGCCAATATTTATTATTTAAGATTTACAAACCCCTTATTTTACTGGACAAAGATTAGAGGAAACATGTTTCTATGCCATGGAATTAGCTGCTTGAAAGATCTACAAACTATTATATAAACGCCTATGGCCACAATAAAATAATATAAAGTCATTTAGGATTTTTTTCTGCAAATATTTATGATTAGGATCTACAGTCCGCCTATTTTTCCCAAAGAAACAAATTTCTGCACTACGAAATTATCATGATTAAAAATCACCCAATATTTGAAGAAAATATTTAAAATTTTAGAAAATTTAGAGTGTTTCTGCAAATATTTATGATTAAGATCCATCAAATTTATAGTTACATTTCACCGATTATAAAGATTAGCCACGATTACTAGATTTAATATAAAAATTCTATATTTATTCAAAATATGGTTGCTTAATTTTTATTTCGATGTGTTATGAGTGATATTAGATCACGCAGCAAGAGTTTACAGAGATGGCATGGCAAGCAGTGGTATCAGCTCCAGAAGTGGCGAAAGAGAGTAAACATCAAATAGTTGAGACAGAGCATCTTATGAAGGCTTTGCAAGAGTAGAAGACTGACCTTGCTCGTCGAATATTTTCCAAAGTTGGGGTGGACAACATAGCTCTTCTTCACACCATCGAGAAGTACATGAGAAAAGTTACATGCATGAGGAACGTTACCTAAAGTTACAACATCTCCCTCATAATCGGCAATAATATTTATAGCCGACATTTACATGAGTAACGTTACATGCATGAGGAACGTTACATAAAGTTACAACATCTCCCTCATAATCGACAATATTATTTATAGTCAACATTTATATGAGGAACATTACATGCATGAGGAATGTTACATGCATGAGGAACAAGATCTCCCCCATACTGGGTTGTAGAGCGCCTCTCAGCGCAAATATAATATATTGTTTTGACTCTTCCTAGGTGAAGTCGACCCAGACACTTTAGTGGGGCCAACTTGGTTAGGGTAAAAGTCATTGGCTTAATGTGTATAAATAGAGGATTTGTGATTATTATTTGAACATAGAATCACTCACTTGAGTAGCGCATAGGAGAGAGAGAGAGAGACATAACAGAAGGAGGAGAATACTTTTTTGGGGGTTATATCTTATACACGTTATACATAGGAATTTTTGGCTGGGTTTTCTTCCCCTTGACGGTTTCCCAGGTCTATCTTGTGATTTTGTTTCTTTTAGTGACTATCCATATGCTACTGCTGTGAATTTGAATTAAACACTAATGATATTTAGTCTAGCATATGAAATCTTGGCATGCATGTGTGTGTAACCAATGTAATCAATATTTAAACACACACTTGTGCATAAAGGTATTTGACACAACATGGTTGGATAAAATATAATATTGAAACAAAATTTCATGTGTACCTTCCATTTAGTGCTTCAAGCCATATGAACACCAGTGTTCACTTAACCCTTCTGGATTATGGCCATTGTAGTGTTCTACTATACAACCAAAAGTCTTGATTCCTCTAATTCCAAAATGGATTTCTATTTCTTCTCTATTTTTTCAAACAATGCCAATTTTCCATTTTTCTCTAGACATAAACCATTCCTCATTTACACACAACAGACTATGTAAATTGATTATTATCCATGTTTTTCATTTTAGTTATTTAAAAATTAAGACTTGGCTTCATTTGATTTGGCTTTTCAAAATTCAAAAAAATGGTACGATAAATATTTTCCATTCAACTTGAAACATTTCATAGTTATTTTTAAGGTTTACCAGGAACATTGCTCTAATACATTACTAGCACAATGAAGAGTTGAATCAAGGAGAATAATTTTCATGTTATTTTTAATGTGCTAATAAATTTATATTTGCACTATGTTGTGGTGCTTCTATAGGCCACACTAGGATTGGTGCTCTAATAGATTACTAGTGCATAAAAAAATTACAAGAAAATTATCACACACTCTTAAGTGTCCTATTAAATGTACAAATGCACTATTAAATGTACAAATGCATTGTAGGAGACGCTCCACATAAGATTATATGCACTAGACAATTGTTACTTTGCATGTGTGAAGATTCCATGCAGTTTGGTGTGGAAATGAATAGTAAGAGGCACTAGTACAGGTTTCCCCATAAGATGTGGGACACTTGTAATATCCCCCCAAATAATTATTTTTGTCTTAGATTATTCAATTTATGCATATGTGAACCTGCAATATTCAATAATCAGATACGGGCTGAGAAAATGTGTGTGTAGGCCAGATATGGTGATCTCCAAAGTGTCTGTAATTGGACTACTATAATAAATCAATTATTTATTAATAAAACAGTAAGAAATTGGTGGAACAACCATGTTGAATGAGGATATCATGCATCCAATACTGGGAGACAAGTGAAAGTTAACCTCAAGGAGTTCAAATTAAGTGTCGAAAGTGCGATAGTGGCACTAGGCACTCCCTAAAAATAGGGATTTTGATAGCCACGAATTTCCCAAGAGGAAGTTGGTTGTGTGATAAAATACCTAGGAAAATGAATGTATAAAGAGGGCATATGTGGGAGGTAGGACATTGTTGAGTATGTGAGGAATGCAAGGCTTAAAGTGGGAGCACTTCTGGTGTTAGGAAAGAATTGTGACTGATTGAAAGTACTAAGAAAGATTTGATATAGGTTGATTGGTCTACGCTCTTGAATGCATGATTTAGCTCGAAGGTGATCAAAGCAATAGAAAAAGGATGCTTTGGTTTTAAGTTTGGGTGGAACATGGTTGTTTCAACCATATTTCAATGCTGATATTTTACAGGTTTCATTGTTGGCTCAATACATTTTTTTAAGTTATTTTTCTCTATCAAATATTTATATGCATTTGTTAAATTAAATCCTCACAAAATGTTATGATATATTCTAGTCGAAGTTATATTCATATTAGATATTTAACTCAGATATTTATTTGAATGGAATCATGGAATTTTATGTAGTTGGGTATGGTTGAATTACTTGCAGAAATACAGTTGTTAATAGTCAATAGGTAAAGATCGGGTTAAATTTCTAGAAATTAGTTCAATATTTGAATGCATATATTATTAAGAAATTTTAAACCACATTATCGACTTAGTAAATGACCGTAATATTATCACTTCAGATTAATACATGTCTACAAGTTTGAAATATATAAGTTCCCATGCTAGAGAAACTTATAACTTAAATGCAATACATGCATTTAACTGTCACTGAAATGTAGATAGTTCAATGTTAAATTGAACTATTAAAACATCATGTGAACCAGAAATCACATAGAAGAGATGACATTTTTCTTTGTACATTATCCCATAGAAACAGGTAGGAATATAGAATTTAAATAAGATATCTAATCAATGGAAAAGAATGAGATTTTTTACCTTCTGCATTTTATATATTTGCGCATAAGGATTTATATTCGAACACTTTTAAAATGGAACAGATCTCTTAAAATAAGACTGAAAAGAGCCTTAGAAAATGTATTGAGTCAAATATCCAGACCTAGGGTTTTAATCAGGCTCAACATATTCTTAAATTAAATTTAAAGAGTAAATTTAAATGTCTTAAAAATCAGACGATATAGTGGTAGCTTTTTTTTCTCAAAATCAAACGCTACAGAGGTAGCGCAATCTTAAAATAAATTTACAGAATAAATTTAAACAATTTAAATTAAGATGGTAGCCTAGTTTTATAAATATACATAGTAAATCTAAATGTTTCTAAATCAAACGCTACAGAGGTAGCACAATCTTCAAATAAATTACTGAGTAAATTTAAACACTTTAAAATAAGACTCTACAAGGGTATCCTACTTTTACAGAGTAAATTGAAACGTTTCAAAATCAGACACTGCAGTGGCAACTTATCTAAATTTGAATAATTCAAAATCAAACACTACAGGGGTAGCATAATCTTTATTTCAGAGAGTAAATTTAAATGTTTCAAAACCAAGGCTGCAGGGGTATCTCATGCATTATATATTTATGTCTAAAAAGTAGGCTAACCATTTGAACCAGAAGGAGTCCCTTAGCTCCATGGTACTGATATTAAGAAAATGATGAAATGTTTGATCCATTGTTACACATTTCCTTTCACCAGGAACTATAAGCCTCAGAATGATGAGTTGTGCATGTCTTTTGACTAAAGTTTAAAAGAAAATAAAACCATGGATAGAATCAGAGATAGTCAATCCCTAACTGTACATTATCCCTTTTGAGCAAGAACCTAAGTTTCAAGGCTTACTCGAAACCATAAGCTTTCTTTCAGTATTTTTATCATCCATATTTTACCGGCAGATCCATGAATGGTACACCTACACAGTAAATCACACAAGCAGTGAGAGAAACAATATTTCACATTGTTAAAACTTATTATTATAAACCTTTAACTAGAAAGAGAAATGTACATAAAGGAAATGAGGTTACCTTCGAAATTATTAAGCCGGAACCACTGAAATAATCCAAGGAAAATACTAAAAGTTTGAACAGTAGTCTTACAAAAGAATCTCCACCATTTTAACCAGTAGACACAGTCATGGGCATGAAACAAGAAAAACACAGAGTCCTAACTCCTTATCAAAGTGATAACAGAGCTCTAGAAACTATTGTTTGAAAAAAGAACTTGACCTCACCTAGGTCAAAGTTGTTAAACCCGATTGAGAATCACGATGCAACACAATATACCATTAAAACTAGCTTAGGTTTACACCAACCCTATGAAAAGTATGCACAAACCAGTGATGGGTATATGTCAAAATTTATGTTACATATGACACAGAGTACTCATGTCGTTGGATTATTTAAGCACAAGGATCCAAGAAAACATTACGTATTACCTTGTGTACATACCTTCATGGAAAAAGTAGGTGTTAGCATATAATTCTAAGTAATTAGTGAACCTAGAGGCCTAGAAAACTAGGGAAAACCCAACATTTGTTAGGATTTAAACCTTCATAGACCAAGATCCAAGTTCAGCATGCGCACGATGGGATAGGGTAATTTTTATCAAGGAAGCGCTAAGAAAACAAGCCCTTTAAACCAAAGTTTTGAAAAGTGAATTTTCCACATAGAATCACCACGCATAGGTATTCTAATGAGTAACTTTTGAATTTAAGGACCAAATATTATAATAGTTCCAATATTTTAATATTTTAAAAGAAGTCCAAGAACCTTACTAAAGTTTTGTCAATACAACTATAACCGTGGAGTTTCCTCTAATGTTGTGAACGTTTGAATAACTTGTTTTGAACACATAAATGTTGTTGGTATTCAAGTGATGGGTCTCATTTGTGACCTTAAATGAGAATTAGACCTGGTATAGAACACAATAATTATAAATATATCAAT
This sequence comes from Pseudotsuga menziesii, assembly GCA_001517045.1. Taxonomy (NCBI): domain Eukaryota; kingdom Viridiplantae; phylum Streptophyta; class Pinopsida; order Pinales; family Pinaceae; genus Pseudotsuga; species Pseudotsuga menziesii. The sequence goes on along the minus strand of LPNX010109624.1, from coordinate 420,953 downwards.
CCTTGGATAAAAGCTAAGCATGATTATAAAACAAACATACAATGTATTTTTACTATGCTCTTAGGCCTGATTCTTATACTTTTATTGAAATTAGTATTGAAGGTAGAAGGGGTGTTACATTATGGTATCACATCACCAGGTTTCAACACTGTTTTCTTATGGGAAAACCCTAATTAGCTTGTGGCACTCTAATTTTGTTCTAACAAATTAAAAAAAATATTATGTATATGTTTAGGTTATTACAGTACTACACTATGGCTTATCACAATGAAGAATACAACAACCTAGAGGTGAATAACAATGCAGATGTTACTGCACAGCCTAAAGGAATTAACACTGAAGCCATCCAAGTACTAGAAACCATGAGACATCTGAATGTTGAAATACAAGGTTTCAAAGCAAAGAATGAACAACTAAAGAAATCTCAAGAGAAACACCAAGAGATTAATTACATATTACTTTGCAACTTACTTGAAGGAAACAAGGAAAGAGATCAAATAACAGAAGAGAAGGGTGGTGGGGTTACTGTAGAAAATTCTATAAGGAAAGACAATTCCTCCAATGATACTCAAAAATCTAAGAACCAAGGGACCAAAAATAGAAAGAGAAATGTTAGTAATTTAGAAGGAGAGTTCAAAAAAATTAAGCCAACCATCTTTGATGGGGAATAAAAATTGGGAGAGGAGAAGAAGCCTGATTACTGGAAATTAAGAAATATTTTCATATTTAAACTACTCCAGCAACATGCAAGTTTGGATGGAAGTTTACAACCTGAAAGGAAAATCCATCATCTAGTGGCAAGACCTAAAGATCGCAAACAGGTTAAAGGAGAAGATTATGGAATGGTATGAATTTAAGAATCTCTTTAAGAAATAGTACCTATCTGAAAGTTATTATGAAAGAAAAACTAAATAGTTTTATGAATTAAGGCTTGGATAGATGACTGTGGAGGATCTAATTAATAGATTTTTGGACCTACTGCGGTTCATACCCTACATCAAGGAATATAAAATGAAATTCCAGTGATTCTTGAATTGTCTACCATGGTCCTACAAAGACCGCATTGAATTTGACAATCCAAAAACTCTAGATGAAGTACTAAGAAAGGAAAGAAATTTCTATGATCAAATAAAGCAATGCACTGAAACACCTAAATCATGGAAGGATAAAAACAAAGAAAATATTAACCAAAAAAAAGGGTTATAGGCCACCTCCGTTTAGAATTCTACCAAAGAATCATCAAAGAAATAATTATGCCATAAATGGGAAGCCAATACAACAGGGAAACAAAACAGTAAATCTTGGACCAAAAGGAGCTATCGGAACCACGAAGGAACTTCTAAAATGTTGGGAGTGTGGGGAACCCCATTTATGGTGAAACTGTCCACATCTAAATGAGGAAAACAGAAATATTCACAACATTCAAGAAGCCTCGATAGTGGGAGAAATCAACAGGAGTATACATAAAATACATGCATCCTTGGAAGATAAACATGCAAACTATCAATCTTCTATTGTGGAAATCAAAGGCATGATTGTTGATCAAAAACTTTATGTATTAATTGATTCAGGGGATATCTTGAGTTATATTACTCCTAAAATGATGGAGGTGTGCCAACTAACAAAGGTAAAACAATTAAGACCTTGGTTGGTCCAATTAGCCACAGGGACTAAAAGAAAGGTAACTGATTATATTGTTGATTGTGAATTTAAATTACAATATCACAAGACTAGAATCAATTTAAATATTTTTCCTTTAGGAACTTATGACATGATAATCGGTATGGATTGGCTAGAAAAGTATAAAGTTGTGTTGAATTGTTTCTATATTACTTTTAAATACTCAACAGGAGATAAAATTGTTAGAACTGTGAAAGGAATATCTAAACATGTCTCTGTAAGACAAATTTATGTGATGCAACTAAAATAATGCATGAGAAAATGTTGCATATTATACGCAATCTGAGTCACAAATTTACTTAATAAAGAGAATAAAACCATCCTATAAGAAATACCTAGACTACACCCTCAACGGGAGATAGATTTTTCCAATGAGATTATACCAAGATCTCCACATGTATCTAAGATTCCATATCGGATGAGTTTCCAGAACTAATTGAACTAAAAATTCAAATTCCAGAACTGTTAAACCAAATATACCCAGTGTGTCACCTTGGATAGAAACAGTCTTATTTGTCAAGAAAAAGGATGGGACAATGCAACTTTTTATAGACTAATGACAATTAAACAAAGTAACTATTAAGAACAAATACCCACTACCTCAGTTAAAGGATTTATTTGATTAGGTAGGTAGAGCTAAAATATTATCAAAATTAGATGTACTATTGGGATACCATCATATCAAAATTAAAGAAGAAGATATTAATCAAACTATTTTGAGAACACGATATGGGCACTATGAATTCATAGTAAATCCATTCGGATTAATGAACACGCCCGCAACCTTCATGTGTTTAATGAAGAATATATTTGACAATTATCTAGATCATTTTGTATTAATATTTATTGATGGCATCCTGATCTACTCAAGGACAGAAGAAGAACACAAACAACACTTGAGAATAGTCCTACAAACCTTGAGACAACATTGGCTTTACACCAATTTCAAAAAATGTGAATTCTTTAAAAATAAAATATATTACTTGGGCCACATAATCCCAGAATATGGGATCATTGTAGATTCTAAGACAGTAAAGGTTATTTTATAATGGCTAGTACCTAAGGATGTTTCAGACATATGTTCCTTCATGGGACTCACTGGATACTACTGACGCTTTATCGAAATCTTTTCCAAGATCTCCTACCCAATCACGTAACTCCAAAAAAAAGGACTAAAGTTTATATGGTCTCAAAAATGCCAATAAAGTTTTGAAAAACTAAATAAATTGATAATGACGGGCCCTATTCTTAAGGTGGTTGATCCTTATAAGGAATATATAGTTTGCAACGATGCTATCAAGGAAGGTTTCGGAGGAGTATTGTCCTAGGAGGGACATGTAGTGTGTTACGAATCACGTAAACTTAAGGAACATGAGAAAAATTATCTGTTCCATGACCTGGAGTTATCCTCAGTAATACATGCTTTAAAAATGTGGTGTCATTATCTGTTGTGGAGGATGTTTTTATTATTAACAGACAACACATGTGTAAATAATTTATTCACCCAAATCGAATTGAACACATGTCAAGCAAGTAGGATGGCCTTCTTGAGTGAGTTTGACTTTGACGTAAAACATATCAAAGGAAAATAAAACAGAGTGGTCGATGCACTCAAGTGAAGGACACACCAAATTAATGAGATAATTTTAAGTCAGGTGTAAAGTTATTTGAAGAGCATAATTAGAGCTTCCAATATTAATGGCGTTGAATATGTAGAATTATTGAATAAACTACAAAAAAATGAGATAAAAATTGATGAAACAGAATTCAAAATGGAACAAGAATGTTTGTTATGGTTCAGAAACATATTATATATTCCAAATATATCAGAAATAGAATTTCTGATCTTGAATGAAATGCAGAAACATGCATACGTTGGCCACCCTAGATACCAAAAAATAATAACACCCAAAACAATTTTACTAGCCAAATTTAAAAACATATCTAACAAATTATCTATCCAGATGTTTGGAATGTCAAGAGGTTAAGTCCAAGCACCAACACCTCGCAGTTCTGTTGCAAACTCTACCAATTCCTGAATGGAAATGGGAGGTCATATCCTTAGATTTCATTGCGGGTCTTCAAAGAACCAAAAAACAACATCATTCCATTATGATTGTAGTTTATAATTTAAGAAAATAAACACATTTTATTCCTATAAAATCAACTTACAAAGTTGTGAATATTGCAAGAATGTTTATAAAGGATATATTTAGATTATAGGGAGTACAAGAAGTGGTGATCTTTAATTGAGACGTCAAATTTACGTCAAACTTATGGAAGTCCTTGTTTGCGGAATTGGATACCAAAATAAATTTCAACACCATTTATCACCCACAAACATATGGGAAAATAGAATGTACCAACCAGGTCATTGAATATATATTGCGGATGTACGGAATGGAAAAACCCACCAAGTAGGAAGAATATTTGCATCTTGCGGAGTTTGCATACAATAAAAGATACCAAGCCTCATCGAAGATGATCCCATTCTAATTTATGTATGGAAGAAAGTGCACTACCCCAATTAGTTGGGATACCCAGTAGACAATCTTATGGTATGACCAAAATTATTACATGACATGGAACAAATTGTCCGTAAAGTAAGACAGAACTTAAAGGTGGCACAAGACCACCAAAAAATTTGCGTAGACTTGAAGAGACAACATAGGGAGTTTTCCATCAGATACCACATATATCTTCGAGTCAAACCCAAAAATAATTCACTTAGATTGGGGAACTATTCTAAACTAGCACCACAATTTTGCGGACCTTTTCAAATTCTAGAAATAATTAGGCTAGTAGCCTACCGAATTGCACTCCCATAACACTTAAAAATTCATGATGTTTTTCATGTTTCGTTATTAAAAATATATATATATTCATGATCCTAATCACATCATTGGTTGGAACATGGTACAGGTGGAACCAAAGGTCGAGTTTTAGGTGAAACCTATGCGCATTCTAGACCGAAAATAAATAGCACTTTGGTACAGAGTCATTGCTTGGGTAAAGGTGCAATGGAAGCACTTTATCCCTGAGGAGGAAACCTGGGAAATGGAGGAAGACATGCTAAAGAAGTACCCAAATCTATTCCTTGTTCCAATGGAAGAAGATTAATAACACCGAGGACAGTGTTAATAATAAGTGGGTGAGGATGTAATATCCCAAAAATAAATATGTGTCTTAAATTGTTCAAATCATGCATATGCGAACTTGAGATATTCAATAATCAGCTATGAGATGAGAAAATTTATATATTTATGTATGTTTATCTAGGCTAGATCTAGTGATTTGTAAAGTGTCTGTAATTGGAATGGTCTAATAAATAAATTATTTATTAATAAAACAATAAGAAATTGGTGGAACAACCATTTTGAATGAGGACATCATGCATCTAAGAGTGGGAGACAAGTGAAATTTAACCTCAGGGAGGTCAAAAAAAGTGTTGAAAGTGCAAAAATGGAACTAGACAGTCCCTAAAAATCAGGGATTTTGATAGCCACAAATTTTCCAAGAGGAAATCGGTTGTGTGAGAAATACCTAGGAAATTGAATGTATAAAGAGGGAATATGTGGGAGGTAGGGCGTTGATGAGTATGCAAGGAATGCAAGGCTTGCTGTAGGATCCTTCTAGAGTTAGGAAATAATTGTGACTGATTGAAAGTACTAAGAAATATTTGACAGAGGTTAACTGGTCTATGCTCTTGAATGCATGATTCAGCTCAGGGGTGATCAAAGAAAGATAAAAAGGCTAATTTGGATATAAGAATGGGTGGAACATGGTTGTTCCAACCACATTTCGATGATGATATTACTACAGGTTTCGTTGTTGGTTCAATACATTTTTTTAAAGTTATTTTTCTCTATCAAATATTCATATGCATTTATTAAAATTAAATCCTCATGGAATGTTATGTTATATTCTAGTTGAGGTTATATTCATATTAGATGTTTATATCAGATAATTATTTGAAAGGAATCATGGAATCTTATGTAGTTGGGTATGACTGAATTACTTGCAGAAATAAAGTTGTTAATAGTCAATAGGTAAAGGTCGGGTTGAATTTCTATAAATTAGTTCAATATTTGACTGCATATACTATTAAGAAAATTTAACCCACAGTATAGACTTAATAAATAATCGTAATATTATCACTTCATGTTAATACATGTCTACAAGCTTGAAATATACAAGTTCTCGTGCTAGAGAAACTTACAACTTAAATGAAATACAAGCATTTAACTGTAACGAAAATGTAGATAGTTCAATTTTAAATCAAACTATTAAAAATCATGTGAACTGGAAATCGCATTGACAAGATGATGATTTGGTTTGTACATTCTCCCATAGAAACAAGTAGGAACAGAGCATTTAAATAAGATATCTAATCANGGGGGGGGGGGGGGGGGGGGGGGGGGGGGGGGGGGGGGGGGGGGGGGTGCATAAGGATTTATCTTTGAACACCTTTTAAAATGGAACGGATCTCTTAAAATAAGTCTGAAATATCCTTAGAAAATGTATAGAGTTGAATCTCCAGACCTAGGGTTTTAACTGGGTTCATCATATTCTTAAATTAAATTTACATAGTAAATTTAAATGTTTTAAAAATCAGACGCTACAGTGGTAGCTTATTTTTCTCAAAATCAAATGCTACAGAGGTAACAGAATATTAAAATAAATTTACATAATAAATTTAAATCTTTAAAATAAGACATTACATGGGTAGCCTAGTTTTATAAATATACAGAGTAAATATAAATGTTTCTAAATCAAACAATACAAAGGTAGCAAATCTTTAAATAAATTTACAGATTAAATTTAAACACTTTAAAATCATATGCTACATGGGTAGCCTATTTTTACAGAGTAAATCAAAATGTTTCAAATTAGACATTGTAATGGAAGCTTATCTAAATCTGAATAATTCAAAATCAAACACTACAGGGGTAGCATAATCTTTATTTCACAAAGTAAATTTAAACATTTCAAAACCAAGGCTACAAGGGTATCTCATGCATTATATATTTATTTCTAAAGAGTAGGATAACTATTTGAACTAGAAGGAGTCCCTCAGCTCCATGGTTCTAATATTAAGAAAATGATGAAATGTTTGCTCCATTGTTATACATTTCCTTTCACCAGGAATTATAAGCCTCAGAATGACGATTTGCGTTAGTGAAACACTGAAGTTTAAAAGAAAACAAAACCATGGCTCCAATTAATTAGATGGAAAATGATTCCAAAAAACTAACTTTAGTTCCACTTTATGCATACATATCTTACCATAGTAAACAGAGTTATCTTTCCATGAAATCTTGAATAAAACAGATTGCATGAACATACCCTCTTTCTTAGTGTTAGCATAAAACTAAGTTAGAGATCTGATTCTTTGTTTCAATATAAAAATACTTGATAATGGTATTAAATGGACTTTAGTTGGATATTACCTTATCAAATAGAGGTTATCGTACCCCTTTAATATACTTGATTAAGAGAAACAAATTCCTTCCAATATTTGGAAGTGATGACCCTAGACTTACAAGGACCTCTTGTGGACTATATAAATTCCATTATTATCAAGTTTGATGTAAAATACTTGAATTATGTAACTAAATTTTATGGGATCAATAATGCGAAGGTGGGTCTAAATATCCTTTGGTTGGGGACCAACTTCTTAAACAAGATTGAGTACCCCTTTATATATTTGATTAAGCAAAAGAAATTCCTTTCAAGTTTAGAAGAAATGAATGTGGACTTATGGTGTCCTCTTGAAGGCTCTATAAATCCCATTCTTGTCATGTTTTTAACAGAATTATTAATAAACATAATTGGCATATAGGAAGGAAAGTGTTACAAAGGAAATGAAATGCGTGTCTTGATGTTATTGAGAATTTATCCCCTAAATTGTGGATTTTTTTATGAAATTATAATTGAAGTTTGTTTATATTGTTTTTTTTCTTATGTGCCTAAACATTGATTGGTGAAGGTTGTTCCATTGTTATGGAGGTTTAAACCCAACCATTTTTCATATCATGTCACATCACTAGCCACTCCATCTATTTCCATCGTGACCCCATTCGCAATTGATGTATCATATGTTACGTACCATGCTCTCTATACTATTCGCACGTATCAATGCCTAAGTAGAAGTTAAAAGAGTTAAAGTACTTTAAGATAAATGAAGTTAAATGATAAAAGTGAGTTATGACCCTTGCAATAGATCGGTTCCCTATGTCAAAGGTTATAAAATCCAAATATAAAGCAAAGGACTAAACCAAATGATAAAATACTATATAAAAAAATATAAAAAAAGATTACAAAAAAGAGATGCAAGCAAAGGGTAACTCAATAGAAAATTCAGGAAAGTGTTACTAAGGAAATGAAATGCATGTCTTGATGCTATTGAGAATTTATCCCCTAAATTGTGGATTTTTTATGAAATTATAATTGAATTTAGTTTATATTGTTTTTTTTCTTATGGAGGTTTAAACCCAAGAATTTTTCAGATCATGTCACATCACTAGCCACTCCATCTATTTCCATCATGACCCCATTCGCAATTGATGTATCATATGTTATGTACCATTCTCTCTATATTATCCCCATGTATCAATCCCTAAGCCGAAGTTAAAAGGGTTAAAGTACTTTAAGATAAATGAAGTTAAATGATAAAAGTGAGTTATGACCCTTGCAATAGATCGGTTCCCTATGTCAAAGGTTATAAAATCCAAATATAAATCAAAGGACTAAACCAAATGATAAAATAAATATAAAAAAATGATTACAAAAAAGAGATGCAAGCAAAGGGTAACTCAAGAGAAAATTCACCATCAAGTCCCCATGCATTTCCAAGTGGTCATCATTTATTTTTATGCCCCAATATTCCATACTAGTGTATGGATAATACTCGATAAAAATAGGAAGTTAGAACCACTTGGAAAATAAATCTGACCAAAAGGAGTTTCCCAATGCTCCTCCTTTCCACCTCATCATCAGATCTCCCCATCATCTCATCCAATTCTCCTTCACCCCTACGCCTAAAACTAGATCATGATGGTACAATATTGGCACCTGATCAAAAAAATAAGGAACATAAAAATGTCTCGAATAAAAATTCCCTTCCACATGTTCTACTACAAGTTATTATATATCATCGCACTGTGATTAAGAACATCTAGTCACATCCAAAATAGATGCCCACCAACACCTACTTTACAATCATCATTTGATAGTCATAAATCCAATGGATTCCACCTAACCCCATCACTTGAAAAACCCTTACAACTATCACCTGCATATCTAGACTCTTGATATCCTCTATACACATCGTTGATTCATGGCATACCAATTTTGGGCCTGTAGTGGGCCTCTAGAAAGTTATCCATGGGTTGATCCTATGGAAATAGTAGTAAGATGTTACCTAAGACTCCATACATCGGTAGGTTGGTCATGAAATAGACATAGTCGATGGTTATCTTTGTGTGCTTAGCCTATATGATAAAAACCCATATCCACTTCCCAATACTCAATGAACTTGAAATTTTTGTATTGTGTGAGTATTCTTCACACAACTATATCTCCATTAATATCTTCCTAAAGGTTTAAGAAGTCTCTCTCACACGTATTTGTCATGATGACTACATTTTGTCAATACAAGTCAAAAATTCAATGCATGTTATTTTGCGTAAAAGTGCAATGTGTGGTCGCACTTAATACACTAATAAATGAAACCACTTCACACACATATTCACTGAACAAGTGTACACACCATACACTTGTTCACAAAATTAGTGCATACTGAATCCACACTTCTACAATTCTTATTCATGCATCTCACACCTTACGGGCCTTTTTCTATGTGTGCAATGCTAAAAAAAGAGACCAATAAGTGTGCACTCAATTGAGAAGCTTCCAATACTTCCATCAAGATTTAAAAATGAATAAAAAAAATAAAGAGTACAGAGAGACCTCTAACCCATAACATGTGTAATTGATATCCATGACTAAAAAATGAAAGATGTGAGCACCTAAAGTTTGTTTTCTCACAAGTGCCTTATCTAATGAATAGTAACAATGAAATTCAAATTCATGGTACCCACCATATTTATATTTTTCCTTCATTTTTTTATTCTGCTACATCTGGCCTCATACAACCTTTGTTTATCTTTTCATTTGCAACATTGGATTACTTGTTTTATTCTCTTCTTAGTGTCATTACTGTTTTATGATGATAGATAACTTCAAGTTGGAAACCCTTGTTTTCCTATTATTATTTTAATACATGTAACATAGGTATTTTACCTTGGTCCATCGGTTTTCTTGCACTATTGGTTTATTTTAAAACTTTTACACTCCGGTATAGTTTCCATGTGTGTAGGAACAGACTTTGGAGGGAACGTATTATTTCCATGTCCTTCCAACCATGACAACATCTATACTAGTAATTTTTTTCAAACTAGAATTTAGGTGATACCCCTCTACTACATATCATGCATTTAAGTTGTTTTTTGAACTTTTTGATGCCTATAAAAACCCCCATATTTGGGAAAGTGGACAAGAACAACAACATTTTCATTCTCCCTTTCCTGGAAATAGTAACTTACTTATATTGGTTACCATTTAATTGTTATTGGGCCATTATTTTGTCATATTTTCCATCATTTAAACCATTCTTTTTAGCTTATCATTTCACTCATTCATCACCATTTCCACCATAATTATTCATAAAAATATCATGATACACTTCCACATGCTAAAGTGGTTAATTGTTATTTATTTCCTTTATTTTTTAAAAATTAATAATAATTTTGCTTGGTTTGATAAAAATGGTTTGTGTAGTTCATCTCCTGTAACTAGAATTCAATTCCTATAACTATGGTGTGCGGTTCTAGTGACCCTTATCCAATTCCTATAACCAACATTTAGTTCATGTAACTATGATGTGTAGTTTAGGTAGCCCTCTCCTGTAGAAGACACTTTCATAGATAATCTTTCTATGTCATTTGAAAACATATAAGGATGAATTAGGAAAATTTGAGACATGGGTTTCGTGAAAAATATAATTATTTGAGTATATCCAAGAAAAATTCTTATAAAATGTACAATAAGAGAGTTACGTTCATGTTTTCCAAGGTAATTTTATGTTATTTATGGAGTTTCTATAGTGGTTGATTTTCAAAATATTTATCAATTTGCATGGTTACACATAGTATGGACAAAACCATCCACATGGGTTTTGTTTCCAACTATGCCAAGATGGTTTCTTGTTGTTTACATTGAAACCAATATGGATACAGTCATCCCCAAGTGAATAAAAACAAAACAACCAATTGTATCCCCAAATTCAGTGTTCTATCAATGATCGTGCTCGACGGTTAAGTAAAGAGATATTTCCATGCAATTCAAATATCACGAGATGACTCTAGGAAATATATTTCTCTCCAACAAAAATCCAAATTTAGATTGAAAACTTTATTTATTGTTTATATTGGGCATCAAACTATTATATTAGTTCAACAATATCCTAGAAATAGAGTATTTGAATGACCTTTTTGTTTATATATTAATTGAATGATAGAGGGGGGGATGGATATAATTTATAGTTGTATGTTGGGACTAAGGTCCTTGTTATTGTAACTCTAGACTTCCATTACATAAAATTAATGTGATTATGTTTGCAAGGAGTGCATATTTCCATTATTTTCTTCAATTTTCACTAGAAATGTTTGCCAATATTGTTAGTGTCCCCTACCCATGGGTACCAAAATGTATAGGTACCCATGTCAAAATTCCCTATGTATGGGAAGGATTCCATCTAGTATATGACATCTAGAATAGTTGCATATGTTTTCTCATTTAATTCATTGGCTTACCTTGGACTCCTACAAAGTTGGAAGTATGTGATTCATTTTTCATTCTATCATAAGACCACTACCTCATCCATAATATAAAAGTTTCATCATTTTTACATTGTTCATTTACCCCAAAGGATATTACCAGCAATTCCTACTCCCTATTCCCTTCCAGTTTCTGTATCGTTCAATTTATTCATTTGATCAATTTTTGGAACTTATTTTCTTAGATGTATCATTACCTTCATATCCCTGTTCTTTGGGTAAAATCATCAAAAGTCCTCATGTTATGATTTCAAAATGTATATGATCTCTTATGGTAGCATCCATGAACACTTATGTTAAGAGAATTTCGATATGAGTCACCCATCAAACTTGATTTTGACAACCATTCGACACATATTTACATTAAATGAACCCCTCCCATTTTGTGATTCATACTCATTTTATTCTTGTTCCCCGTGGCCCTCCCAATGTACCGCTCCTTTAAAATTGTCCCTCTTAGATATTCAATAATGAGTCACACATTTTCTAATAGGTTATACATGCCTTTATGATCTGAAAAATAGAAGCATTAATTCCACCATTCATTCACCCTCACTCCTTTGTCTCTCAGCCCTTTTCTCATGTATCATCCTTGTGTGATACCTTGTGATTCTATGCAATTCCCTCCTAATTTATTTTCTATCAGAGGACCTAACTCTATCAACTCCAATAAATTCATTCTAGAAATTTGTCTTGGATTCATTTTTTAATTAGACCCCATCCTCATCATTAATGTGTTACCTCGATCCAACTAAGTTCAAACATCACTACCCCTTCACTCATTTGGTTCTCAAGTGCTCAACTTCAACACACTATCACACAAATTAGAATCATGCATTATGGTTTTTTTATCATCCTAGTTTTTTCAAAGACCTCGAACATTCATGACCCCCTCCATCTTCTTGAGTGTATATGGAGGCCCTAAGTTTTATTCCCTCCTTTGGTATTTGAGTTATGTTAATTACAATGATATGTTACAATTTCAATTCCTTGGATCTATTTGGTTCTCTGTTACAATTATTAAACCACATACAATGAGTTCTTCATGATATCGCTCTTAAAATATCTTGGGCTACTTCAACATTCCATGGAGCCTTGGTTGTTGTGATTTGTCATCCTATATGATATCATTGTTCCTTTTCATGTGTTTCATAATAGATGTGATATTGACCAAATTTATATATTTTGATTGGGTCCTTTTTGGCCTTCATTATCATGTATTATCCCAAAGAATATATTCATGTACTTTGATCAAGACCCATGTGGCCCAGATTGAGGAACTTCCACAAGCATGGGCATTATTGCCGTGTTTATATTTGAGGCAATTAGTTCTCTTAGTTAGCTCATTCTCATGACTAAGGTGGTATTGTTTTCATATTTATTGAATAAATTGAAACCTATGATGTATTTTGGCCTTACGATGTGCTCCTAACCTCATACATCATGGGTAACTATTAACAACCAAATTGTATTCCCTCGCTTTTCCATGAACAACAACACCTTTACACTTCACTTTCAATATATTTATCTCCATTTCCTTCTTAATTATCCCATATAATCTCAAAATTATGAACAAAATTTGACTTCGATACTAATTTGACTAGAGAATTCAACTCGTATAATTTGTTCAATAGTTTGTGAACATTTCACACTTTTTTCCTATAAATATTTGCATTGGTCCAAAAAATAGAAAATGGTTATCTTAGTTGGACCATTGATGTTTTCCACCTCTAAAATTTTTGTAGTGGCCTAAAATTAGATATCACCATTCAATTATTACTAAAATTATCATTTGATCTAGTCTCCAATACCCATCATTACCCCCATTAATTCAGCAATTAAAGGGGATTATTCACATTTGGAACTAGTTCAAAGATATGTCCATGTACTTTATTATAAATAAATCTACTAAGGTAACATATCAAATAACACAAAATAAGCAATTTTATGTTGTTGGATTTCTTCTAGAGAGAGAGAGAACTTCCATCTTTGTCCTATTTTTGCTACCATAGCAGTCCATACTACACCATATACAACATGTAGTGGAGTACTATAGGAGAATTAGAACCCACCCTTGGGATAGCCTTGGATTATGTCTACTTAAATATACTATTACCAAGGTGTTGTAACATATTTTTCTCTCTTATATGCATGAATTTGTGTTTGACTAATACAAATTCATTCATTCTTTATTATATGTTGTGCGTGTAGAACTTTGGCTTAATTTTATTTTTGTGCATGAAATATAATAGAATGTAATGAATTTTATTTATATAGCTCATTTATCTTACATCAATATATCTAGTGCTTAAGAGAAGAGCCTCATCCCAAGTGCTTTTTAGCAAATGTTGGTGATCAAACACTAACATTGTCGACTAATAAAATCCATGTACTAAATGGAGGCATTGGTGGTATTTCTTGCATTATATGTGATATCTCATAATTAATGCTTATATATTAAAGCATGCTAATCCTTTTATTTGGAAGATGATTGATCATGAGAAGAATTTTCATGATGTTTTAATGTTCTGAATATGTTATGTGTTGAAATAATTATGATATTAATAACATTATGTTGTCTAAAGAGCATGTGTGGTATTTGACAAAGGTATGTCATGATGACATGTTGTATATTTGATAAATATATTATGAGGTTATATCACTTATGATGATATTAATTTCATGATGTGATGACATGTTGTAATTGCATATAGTTATTTTATGATGAGATATTTTTCTTATGACATGCATAAGCATGCATTGCCTTATTATGTGGGATGTTGTGATAACAATTATGTGTTAAAATAATGGAACTTAGAAAAAGAGGAAGAGTCATGATCATCCTCCAAAAATAATTCAAGGGTCTCAAAATAAGAATAGGGTCAAGAAGGACTTCTCAGCTTTCATATCCTTCACTCGCCACAAGATGGGACAACCATAAATTGTTCCCTGAAGGAAAAATGACTCAAGAAGAGGAACAAAAGGTTTCAAGTCCATGCAAATGAATATGATGATCAAGAGTATAAGAAGAGGACTAAATAATATGAATATTCCTATGAAGAATATGTTTTGATTTCATCCCTCACAAGTCCAGTTTCACCTGAAAGTGATACTTGTCTAGCAGATAGTGGTGCCTCCAAGCATATGATATGTTTCAAGGATGCTCTCTCTTGTCTTACATAGAAGGATTACCCACATAAATTAATGCTTGGATATGATTACCAATATCCCATCAAAGGGATGGGAGAAACCTCTTATAAGCTAGACTCCAGAAATTCCATGAAGATGAAGGATGTTCTATATGTCCCAGGTTTAAAGAAGAATATCCTTTCTATCTCAGATTTAGATAGGAAAGGTTTCAAAGTTTCTTTCGTAGATGGTGAAGTCATCATGTGGACAAAGGGGAAAACTATATATGATGCAGTGGTGATTGGAGTTGAAGAAGGAGGACTCTACAAACTAAAGGGGCATGTTGATTCAGCCTTAATGAATAGCATCATAATCCCATGTGAATTATGGCATAGAAGACTTTCTCATATACATTACAAAGCATTTTCAATTGTGAGAAACATGGTGACAGGTTTTCCAGATATCCAGATAAACCATGAAGGAGTATGCAAAGGATGTGCACAAGGAAAGAACACTAAGAACCCTTTTCCAAGAAGTGACAGTAAAGAAAAATGGATCTTAGACATTGTTCACTCAGATGTATGCAGACCAATGTAAACTAATTCACTAAGTGGGTATGTTTACTATGCTTCCTTTATTGGTGACTACTCCTACAAAACTTGGATCTATTTTTTGAAGAATAAATATGAAGTATTTGAAAATTTAAAAGAGTTCAATGCTATTGTATAAAACCTCTCTGAAAAGAGAATCATGACCTTAAGATCAGATAATGTAGTTGAGTTCACATCGAGTGAATTCAATGATTACGGTAAAGAGGTTGGGATTAATAGGGAGCTCACCATCCCCTATAATTTTGAACATAATGGTGTGGATAAAAGGAAGAATAGATATATCATGGAAGAAGTAAAATCCATGATCCATAATCAATATCTACCTATGTATATGTGGTAAGAAGCAACTAGAACAATAGTCTATGTATAAAAAAAAATATCTCACATTTCTCTTGGAAATAAGACTCTAGAAGATATGTTTACCAGATAAAATCCTGAAGTCAGTCACCTGAAGATATTTGGTTTTCTAGTATACATACACATTCCTGAGGAGAAGAGATCAAAATTGGACCCTTTATGAAAGAAGGGATTGTTTATGGGATATAGTGAGCAATCAAAGGCTTACCAAATCTATATCCTAGGATAACATCAAATTGAACTCAACATAGGTGTCACATTTTACGAAGATATAGCCTTCAGAAAATCAAGGAAGAATCAGGAAGATGAAGAGGAGAATGAATCTCCTGGAGCTACAAAAATATATAAAGTAGTTAGAAATCATTAGGAAGAACAAATAACTAAGAATAATGACATGATAGAACCTTGGAGACCTGAGTAATTTCCTAGTTATATTATCTCACACAAAATGAGGTTTTCTTGGGTATGTCAAATAATTGAAGATGCAGAAAGACATGATGTCCTAGAAGGAGCCATCAGAGAAAGTAAGAATCCAATGCCATACTGCAGTTATGTGGATTTGATGTGTAATCTCATTGAGAAATAACCTACATGCTTTGAAGAAGCAACAAAGTAGAAGGAATGGGTAGATTCCATGGTTGAGGAATACCATTCCATTATAAAGAATGATGTATGGGAAGTAGTACCAATACTGGAGAGCAAGTCATTAGTATCCTCAAAATGGATATACAAGACAAAGAATTCAACAAATGACAGTATAAATAAGTACAAGGAAAGATATGTATCCCACTTATTCTCTCAGAAGGAAGGAATCGACTATGAGGATACCTTTGCACCAATCACAAGGTACACCTCAATAAGAAGTGTCCTTGCCTTGGAATCCAAGATGAAGTGGAAGTTACATCAGATGAATGTAAAGATAACCTTCCTAAATGGAGTGATAAAATAAAAAGTGTACATTGAGCAACCGTAAGGCTTTGAGACAGATGATCGGAAGACTCATGTATGCAGACTAAATAGGGCATTGTATGGGCTGAAGCACACACCTAGAGCATGGTATTGAAGAATTGATGGATTCCTTATGAGTTTTGTCTTTACCAAGAGTAAATTAGATTCCAACCTTTAATATAAGGTTAAGGATGATGGGATTATGATATTAATATTATATGTGGATGGTCTATTTTTTATAGGTGAGGATAATTCCATCAACAAATGCAAGAAGAATCTCGATGTAGAGTTTGAGTTGAAAGACCTTGGTATAATGCATTATTTTCTAGGTATTGAAGTATGGCAGTATCTAGATGATATTTTTCTGAACAAAGGAAAATATGTAGTTGAGATCCTAAAGAGACTTGGAATATTCAATTGTAATACTATGACTACTCCGATGACAACAAATTTGAATATTTTGAATGACGATTCTTTGAAGATATTGGATGTTACCTTATACAAACAGATTATTGGTTCACTAATGTATTTGACCAATACGAGGCTAGATATATGTTTTGTTGTAAACACCTTAAGTCAGCATATGGTGGAGCCCAAACATTTTCACCTAGTGGCAGCAAAACATGTGATGAGGCACTTGAAGGGTACGTTGGATTATGGTCTGAGATATGCATCAAATGGTGAGATCAGATTACATGGATTTGCAGATTCAGATTGGGAAAGAAGTGTTGAAGACATAAAGAGCACTTCAGGATGTTGTTTTATTTTGGGATCATGTATGATCCCATGGTTCAGTAGAAAGCATCCAAGTATTTCCCTCAGTATGGCAGAGGCTGAATACATTGCAACATGTTCATCCTATAGTGAAGCAGTATGGCTTCGCAAGATGTTGGAATTATTATTCAATGCAGAGATAGATGTGACTGATATTATTGTGATAATAATATTTTCATTAATATGACATAAAACCTAGTATTTCATGATAAGTCGAAACATATCAAAAGTATATATCACTATATCCAGGATATGGTGCATAAGGGAGTTGTAAAGATCAAGTATGTTCCCACATAGGAATAAGTTGTTGATGTGTTGACTAAGCCTCTGTCTCATGTAAATTTTGAATACTTTCGAGACAACCATGGTGTATTCTAAAAGGACATCCCTCAAAATAGGGAGTGGTGATTACATAGTAGGTTTCATGATGTAGTGGTGTGGTATCTCATCCTAGGTAGGGTATGTATGGATATGTTTGTTTGGCCCGAAATTATTAGTAAGCTAGAATAGGCATGTTTGATCCTAGGGGGGTTAGTATGTTTGGCTAGGCTTGTTTGCACAAAAAGGGTTAATAATCCATACAAGGCTTGTTTGATCCCTAGGTAGATCCATTTGTCTCGATAGGCTTGTTTTTTCCCCAGGTATATCCATTTGTCTCAATAGGCTTGTTTGGCCCGAAAGTGTTAGTAAGTCAGACAAACACCCAAGTGGATCCACCAGAGAACCCACCATGATGTTGCTTCTAATGTCCTAAGGGAAATACAATGAGCTAATGTCAACATTTATATGTTGATGTAGATGATGTGGTTCCAGTACTCTATATTTATTCCAACATTTCTATGCATATGTAGATGATGTGTTTCTAGTACTTTGTCCTGATGCCGGCATTTCTATGTTGATGCAGACGATGTGGTTCCAGCACTCTGTGTTGATACTAGTATTCATATGTTGATGATGTTGATGTTGTTCCATCATTTATATGTTGATGATGATGATGATGTTCAAGTGTCTCTATGTTGATGATGATGATGTTGTCTCAACATTCTATGTTGATGATGATGATGTTCCAACATCTCTATGCTGATGATGTAGATGATGATATAGCATTTATTTTTTGATGATGTTGCTTTAGCACTAACATCCTAATGATGTTGTTGTTGTTCCAGTATTTACATACTGATGTTGCAAATGATGTTCCAGTATTCACATACCGATGTTGCATATGATGATGTCCCATTACTCACATACTAATGACGATGATGATGTCCCAGTATCCACCTATTGATGGTGTTCCATATGATTATGATGTCCCAGTATCCACCTGCTGATGATGTTCCAGATGATGACGATGTCCCAATACTCACATACATATGACAATGATGATGGCCCAGTATCTGCATATTGATGATGTTGATGTTGATGATGATCCAAAAGTTCCATGATGGTAATGATGATGTTGATGATGATGTAGTTCCAGATTGATGATGAAGATATATGATGTTGTTCAAAAAATTCATATGGCATATAGAGATTCTCCAGTAAGTTGTACAGTTATTGTTGTGGTTGTTGATGATGGTGTAGAATACCTTCTTCTAGGGAGTGTTAAAATAATGTAACTTCGAAAGATATTATATTTCTATTATTGTTATTCCTCCATTCAAATATGTCCTTGATGTAATTGGCCATGTAAAATTCATGACGTAAAACCTCTGTTGTGAGTCAGGGAAATAGTACCAACAAAAGTATTTTCTAAATATTATTTTGAGTCCTAGGTAGATCGACCCTAATTAGAGAACATGGATGACCTAGTTAGGTAATTAAGTCACTCACCTGATGAATATAAATAGGTGAGGTGCCTCCTTCATTTGGACACACTTTTAATTGAAGCAAGTTCGTTAGAGAGAGAAGAATAAGTGCGCTCGAGAGAGGAGTTGTCTTGTGGTTTTACACAGTCTTGGTTGAGTTCCATATTGAGGAATTTTTGTAGGGTTTTCTCCCTTGTGGTTTCCCCAAGTAAAATCTCTGTGTTCTTTTTGTTGTTGTTCTTTTTTTCTTTCAGTGATCCTGCTGATGTAAATTGTTTTAGAATAGAATCTAAGCAATAAGAAAAATTAACATGATGTTATGTTCTTATGATGAAAAGTGACAGTTAGTTTGTGTATTATTTTGTATGAGATGATGATGTTATGATTATAACTAATGCATTGGTTTCACATCGTGAGGTGTTAATTAAAAGAAAATCCTCCAATAGTTCAAGTGATCTAGTTCATTCAATGACCTCATGGGACCCCATACTTAGGAAGGAGAATATATATAGAGTAATACATTATGGGTTGGGAACAAACTCAATAAATAACCTATGCCAATGGTTATTTTTCCTTACAGAATGCTTGATGGACATGGTACATTCTTGAGAAGACTGTAGTGCCCAACATTGGATTTGTGATGTCAATGTCCAAGAGAAGGCTCAAATTGTACTAATTAGTGGATTTGTGTGGTTGGACTTTAATGCCATGGGCTAAGTACTTGGAAAGTGT
This sequence comes from Pseudotsuga menziesii, assembly GCA_001517045.1. Classification (NCBI taxonomy): domain Eukaryota; kingdom Viridiplantae; phylum Streptophyta; class Pinopsida; order Pinales; family Pinaceae; genus Pseudotsuga; species Pseudotsuga menziesii. Next base: position 401,018 of record LPNX010109624.1, on the reverse strand, counting down.
TGGGGAGGAAGTTTAGGTCGTCCATTTGAGATACTTGGGGTACAGGGGTTAGTATACTATATTGTAGATATAATTAGGAAAAATAGTTCTCATGCATTGGGGCCTTACTTAGGTCAATAGGATTTAAACATAATATCAAAATTTGACAACATTACTAGAGTTGTGTTTACACAGCCAAAGTTGTGATCTGGAATTTCAATTCCTATTATGGTCACTTGGGTGCATTTTATACTAGTTGTAGTAGAGAGTGGTGTGGAATATATATAAAAAAGTGAAAACCTATAACTAACATATTTAAATTTAACTTCAGGATTAAGTTCTATGAAGGGGAAAATATTTAATGCTTCGTATTTCGAATTAATCATGTATTTTGGTCATGAAAATAAACAATGGTGATGATGATCATAACTATAGTAATAAATAATAACGATGAAGGTTATAATAATAGTAATATTAATAAATTAATTAATTTATTAGAATGAAAAATTATAAATGGAGAAACTACTAAAATAAATTTAAAAGAAGAGAAAAAATAAATAAAATATAACTAAAAGCTACATGATTAAATATAAGAATTGTATGTTATATGGAAAGTGGATCCTATGCATGGGTTCTTTTTACTGGATGCATATAGATAAGAAATACTTAATAGCAGGTGGCGAAGACATATTTTGGCGGAGCAACTTAACCCTTCAGGCTTAGCATTTAGAGCTTGGAATTAATAAAAAAAGAGTTAGAAAATTAAATTGGTATAGGCTATTAATTGAGGGATCATGGGATTTGAGTTGACTGAGATATTAGTTAAGAAGAGAGTCATACCCCACAATTTGGTTGTAGTTGTAAAGATAAAGTAGTTGGATATCAATCGATCCATCCTCATTAACATTATAAGTAGGTTTAATCACAAATTTTAGGTATGTCTCCCAAATTGCTCTTGATACTTTGAATAAATAATAAGTTTATTATTATTGTTGATTGTAGTGGATTTAATGTATATGTATTTGTGGTTGGAATATGTTAATTGATATGCAAAAATTAAAGCGTTGTTTATGGATTTTGGTCGTTTTAGTGCCCATGAATAGTGAGACAAGTTAATGTGCCATATCATAGAATATTGTGTATTGGGAAAAGCAATGAAGCTATTAAAGTGAAATTTATTGAAGAACCATCCCCATTTTTTTCGCCTCATTCACAACATCGACAGTTAGTTGTCGAGGATCACTACATCCACAGTAATAATTATAGGGGGATCACCTGAAGGGGACTCTCCCTATCGGCTCCAATTTTGGGACCCTTACCATAAAGGACCTAGAGAATTGGATTCATGAAAATTGAACTTTCGACCTCGACAACTATGGTCTTGGACTTGGAAACTCCTACCAACTGGGATACCCCTTGAGGCTTGAAGAAACATCCCCTAAAGAGTGAATTGCTCCAATTACTTTCCATAGTTTTGTTGACTCGTCAAGAAATGGCTCTATATAAACATAAATTATTTCTAAATTCAAACTTTTTTTCCCAGTATAATCAAGAATATCATTAAGAAAAATTAATTTTTTGTTAACCATGGAATAAATTTTTAAATTTTTTAAAAAATGAGTTAAGTTGACATTTTTTACTTTGATATAAGAATGGGATCACACCATCCAGAGCCAAAACCAACCTTATATTATGAGGATGTTCAAAAAAATTGAGACATTTTTTGTCAAAATCTTATTAGATTCTGACAGGAAGATTGTGCGACATAAATACTCTTCACATAAATTGCACAAGAAAAATATAGAGAATAATAATTTCTATTACATAATGAGTTAAAGAACAATATGAGAAATATTGCATTTCTAATTATTCACATTATGGGTAAATATATAACACAACATCAATGAATAATTCAAATACCTACATAGGTAGTTGAATCTCTTAACCTAGACAGACTCTAGAGCTAACTAGGAGTGGGAAAATCACCATTATAACTTACTAGTGCAACTGTAGATCACTAAAATAGTTAATAACTAGTTACAATCAGTTAACTAAAGGGGGTAGGTGAAAAAAGGCACCCATATTCCCATGAATCATGCAAACTGGCACTAGAGACACTAGAAGTCATCTAACTGATGGGGAATATATTTTAACTAAGGATAATTGATGACCTACTGGACTCAACTACTGGACACTGTTAGTGGCACTCTGAGTGGGTTCCTATAAAATAGGGATTGATCCCTAGAGCTCCAAAATTCATGCATACATGTTTAATAAGTGGCATATATCCACTAGTTATGTACCCTATGCACTCGTGAAGTGATGAGACCTCCTAAGCTAGGGAAATTAATCAAATAGACTTTACGTGGTAAAAGGATACAAAGGGAGGATTAATAATCATCCCAATACCCCCCTTTAATCCTAAATTTGGACTAATTGGGCCCTAGTAACTAACACCAAAGGTCACCCATTACAATCTAAATGTAAAAATTATTTATCCATGTAAAATTAGTAAAAAAAAGTCAAAACCATATGGGGAAAATACTTTTCTCAAAAATGGACATGAGATACACCAAAAAATAAACTTATCCAAATCCAAGTAGGTGTGAACTTTATTAGCTGTATGGAGGGATATTCTTCTTGGGAGGAAGAGGAATATGCTTAAATTGATCAGGAACATATACAGTTGCATAAGATTTTATGGGACCATGTAAAGCAACTGATATAATCTGACAAAAGAGCAACAGAGAGTGCTCATTTCGCTTGATTTTGAAATGAGGTTCAAATGAGTCTTGATGTGCTTGATACTTAGAACCATGTGAAGTAGATTCAACTCCAGATGAGGGGAGTATGCATCCAAGTGAACGCAAGAGGTCTCCATCATTTCTATCACTGTGAGGAGATGAGGATGTGATTGAGTAGGAAGAGACAGAAGATATGGGACCATGGAGAGAGAATTCTTGAGGTCCAAAATCTTATTCAGCTTCTAAAAATATCCATGAAATCACAAAATGTGATATCATCAATTCTTAAGAATATACTGACATCTAATCCCCAGTAACAATTTTGAAAGAGCCTTGAGGTGCTTGATTTTTCTCACAAAAATTGATGAGATCGGTTACAAGCATAAATGAGAGGTCTTGAATCTCTAAATTTGAACCATTTAAGGTGAGAGACTCAGTGGATAGTTCTTCAACAATGGAGGTTCAAATATCCTCTTCTGGAGTAGCTACATGAAAACATTAGACATCAAATTTCTCAAAAAAGTCGAGAGCAGCTACAGAATGAGTCTGGTTTCGAATTGAATCAGTTGAAGACTCTATGGGATGGAAGGAGAGTTATTCAACAATGGAGGTTCGAATCTCCTCTTCTAGAGTAGCTGCATGAAAACATGAGACATCAAATTTCTCAAAATTTTTGAGAGAAGCTGCAGAATGAGTATGGTTTCGAATTGAATTAGTTGAAGACTCTGTCATTTCTTCATATTGTAGAACTTCATTTTCTTGAGAAATAATAGAGGTTGGAAGAACTTGAAAGGATATTCCATATGTGCTTTCCCAATGCTTTTCACTGATCTCTTAAGTCTGTTGGCAAAATGCTTTGTCCAATCTGGACCAAAATCCACTTGGGAATTTAACAGCATCGATGAGATAGCACATCCTAGGAGGAATGGATAGACACATGGATCCATCTGTTATGTCACAATTATTGAACCAAATAGATTTCCCATCATCGGATTCTAGAATTTCCACATCTCAAATAGACACATCAAAGAGCTCATAGCTGTTAAGATATGCAATAATCTTCAATTTCCATTCAGGATAGTTGAATGATGATAGAGGAGGAACTGATATCAAATACATAACATGTTGTACCTGCGCAAAACTAGAAAGAATATTTATGTAAGATAAATCAACCTCTATTTCGACAATAAGCACATTTTCAGAGTCTATCACACCTTAAGAAACTTATCTAGACAGAATCTAGAGTTAGCAACGCAAAGATTGCATGATTTATGTGGAAACTCATCTACTTCTGGTGCATCAATGGAAATATCTAAGGGAGATTTGAATAGCCTCACTAGGCTATGATACCATATTAGATTCTGATAGGAAGATCTTCAGACATAAATAGTCTTCACATAGATTGCACAAGAAAAAAATAGAGAAGAATAATTGTTACTACACAATGAGTTGAAGAAAAATATTAGAAATATTGCATTACTGATTATTCACATTATGGGTGAATATATAATACAAAATCAATGAATAATTTGAATACCTACATAGGTAATTGAATCTACCAGCCTATGTAGACTCTAGAAATAATTAGGAGTGGGAAAAACACCATTATAGCTAACTAGTGCAACTACAGATCACTAAAATAGTTAATAACCAGTTACAATTAGTTACAATCAGTTAACTGAAGGGGGTAGGTGAACAAAGGCACCTATATTCCCATGAATCATGCAAGATGGTGCTAGAGACACTAGAAGTGATCTAACTAATGGGTATTGGAGTTTAACTAAGGATAAATGATGACCCACTGGATTCAACTATTGGACACTGCTAGTGACACTCCGAGTGGGTTCCTATAAAATAGGGATTGATCCCTGGAGCTCCAAAATGCATGCAAATGTATGCAGTAAGTGGCATATATCCACTATTTATGTCCCCCATGGACTGGTGAAGTTATGAGACCTCCCAAGCTAGGGAAATTAATCAAATAGACTTTAGGACCTAAAAGGAGATAAAGGGAGGATTAATAATAATCCCAACAATTCTATACACAACTGTAAACCAACCATATGATGTTGTTTTCTATAAATGCACTTATTTTGGGCATGCAATTTTGTAACTTCAACAATGTATTGGCACTTATAAATTCAAAGTAACTATGAGATTAGTGAAAAGTGGTGAAAACATTTCTTGGAGATGCAATTGATTTGAAACCTAGTCTATACTAGCCTTTTTAACATTTGGGACAATTGATATCATTTTCCTATTTTTTGTGAAATAACAAAACCCTTCATAGATGTGTTGATATTTTCATGTGCTAATCATATTTTAGTGAGCATATATTTACTTAATTTAATTGGAAATGTGAATTCATAGGATAACAACCAATGTGACAATACCAATGAATCATCAAAAATCTCATTTATCCAACCATGCACCTTTTTCCATGTTAAGAATTAAAAGGATATTTGTTAAGATAATTAATCCACAAATACTAAACAAAGGGTTTAAAGAATATTCCTTCATTGTTTTCCAATTACTCCTAAAGAAATAATTGTTTTCATTCTCAAAAGGTGTAGCATCCTCCTCATTATTCCTACTTCTTTCTTCTCAATTTTGAAAACACTCATTCAACATTCTACCAGGTTCAATACCTTCTTTTGTATTTGGTACATCTTCTTTTATGCTTGGTACCTCTTCACCTATGTTTTGTACATGTGCCTCTTTGTTTGTGCTTGTGTTGAAATATTGTAACTTCAAAGGATATTCTAAATGTATTTTATTGGTGTACCCCAAGGGAGATGTTCTATTCCTCCGTCCGAATATTATTATTGTAATTGGTTATCATAGAGTCATGAGGTAAAGCCTCCATTGTAAGTCAGGTCAATAGTACCCTAATGAATATAATATAATATTTTTTTGAGTCTTCCTAGGTGAATCCATCCTAGTCAATTTAGGGGGGTCGACTTGTTAGGGTAAAAGTCAAGTGACTTAAAGAGTTTGAATAGAGGATTTGTGCTCCTCATTATAACACATAGACACACACTTGTGTAGCACATAGGAGAGAGAGAGAGAGAGACCAACAAGGAGGAGAATGCATGTTTTTGGGTATTTATCTTATACATCTATATAGAGGAAGTTTTCTTTTCTTTTCTTCCCTTTAAGGGTTTCCCAAGATAAATATTGTGGGTATATTGTGACTGTGTTTCTTTCATTGATTTTGCATATTCTACTATTGTGAATTTGGATTAAACACTAATGATATCTATCTAAGCATATGAAATATTAGCATGGTATCAGAGCTAGCCTGAATAGAACAACTTTCACAAGGTGAAACTCTCTTTCCTCTCCCTTTAGAAGAAATTAGGGTTTCTACAAAGTTTGAAATTTTGAAGATCTGCTTGCATAGAAAGTTGTTCCTCCCTAGAGTTCATCTATTAAGCCATAGATCAAATTTTTTGAGTGATTGAATCTTCGAAAAATCCACACCCTAGTTTGGTCGTGAACCACAAAACTGTAGAAAACCAGAACCATAAATCTATAGAAACTACAACCTCGCAAGCAAGTTTTGAAGGGTGAATATTTGGGGTCTCTAGAAACCAGGTGTACCAACCAACTCACATCAGTTAAGTACATATGCTAGTAAGGTTAGCTTTTTATTTTGATAAATTTCAATTTTTAAGTGACCTCCTAGATAAGATGGCTCCAAGCACTAAGCTTAAGGACAAGATGGAAGGCATAGAAAACTTCATAGAATGGAAGTATAGGATTGGTCTCATTATCAGAGAGAATGGTATTGAAAAATACATCAAGGATGAATTTGCAGAACCTAAAGAATATGAAGCTAAGGAGAAGCATCAAAAAGACATAATCAATGCAATGGATCATTGTTGGTTCTATCAAAGATCACTTGATCCCTAAAGTGTCATATAATAAGACACCAAAGTAAATGTATGGTTCACTTTACAGAATGTATGAGGGAAAGAACATGGATAGAAAGATGAATTTGAGAGCTCGGCTAATGGGTACAAAGATGAGTAAATGAGAATCCATTCAAGATTAATTCACAACGGTCTCCCGATTCTGAGGGAAAAAATAAGTGCCATTGTAGAATCCCTTGATGAAGATGAACAAGTTATGATTGCTCTCAATTGTCTCACTAGACCTTGGGATTCATTCATACACTATGTGCTAGAAAATAAAGTATGAATTTTTACATTGTATGGGAAGATTGCATCCAAGAAGAATCTAGATTAGCTAACAGAGAAGCTCTACTTAAGGAATATGATAAATATCTAGCCACCCATACCAAAAGAAGAAGACAATCAAACTTCAAGAAGGATAGTCACAAGGAGTATAGACCTCCAAAGAAGTTTCAAAGGAAAAGAGAAAATAATCAGAAGAAATACTACTCCAAATATCAATGTTACAACTATCATAAGATAGGACACCTTGCCAGAGAGTTTCCATTGAAGAACAACAATAACAAAATACATCATGCTCGTCTAGTTGAATATGAGGATGAAAAAGAATAATTAATACCTCCAAAGAGATAAGCAAAAGAAGAAGATATAGAATAATATTTACTATTCTTTTGCACTCTCTGGGTCTGTAACACCTGGAGAAGATACATGGATTATTGATAGTGGTGCTTCAAAGAACATGACGTGGAAGAAGAAAAATATGTCAAGACTTGAAGAAAATAACTCTCCTTAGAAAGTATCATTAGCATATGACTATCAATATCCCATCAAAGGTATTGGTGAATCAAGCTACAAGCTTGACTCTGGAACTTCCATGAAGATGAAGGAAGTAATATATGTACTAGGTTTTAAAAAGAACCTACTTTCCATCTCAACACTAGATACGAAAGGATATAGAGTTGTTTTTATAGATGGATAAGTACTCATGTGGACCAAATGAAAGACGCTTGAATATGCTGTGGTCATTGGTGAAGAAGAAGGAGGACTGTACAAACTCAAGGGACATCTAGAGACATCCCTTGTCCATGATACCACTAGCTCAAGTGAACTATGGCAAAGAAGGCTTGCTCACATCAACTACAAAGAACTAACCTATGTGAGAAATATGGTAGCCGGTTTACCATATCTAAATATTGATAATAAAGGAACTTGCAAAAAATGTGCAATAGGAAAGAACATCAAGAATCTATTTCTGAAAATTGAAACAAATACTAAAGGTACGTTGGAATTAATTCATTCTGATGTATGTGGTCCTATTGCCTCCACATCTTTAAGTGGATATGAATATTGTGTCACATTTATTGATGACTATTCAAGAAACACATGGATACACTTCTTGAAGACCCAAAGTGAAGTGTTTGGTAAATTCAAGGAATTCAAAGCCTTGATAGAGAACCATTCAAAAAGAAGAATCAAGACACTGAGATCAGATAATGGTGGAGAATATAATTCAAAATAATTTGAATCATTTTGCAAAGAAGATGGAATCAGGAGGGAGCTAACCACTCCCTACAATCCCCAATAGAATGGTGTTGCAGAAAGATAGAATAGAACCATTATGGAAGCTCTGAAAACAATGATTCATGACCAAGACCTTCCAATGCATCTATGGGTTGAGGCAACAAGAACAATTGTGTATGTGCATAATAGATTATCTCACAGTGCTATTGGATTCAATACTCCTGAAGAAATGTATACAGGAAAGAAAACTGAAGTGATCCATCTCAAGATATTTGGTTTTCCAATATATGTACATATTCTAAAAGAGAATAGAGCCAAGTTAGATCCTTCTAAAAAGAAGGGAATATTTGTTGGAGACTGTGAAGTCTCCAAAGCCTTCAGGATATACATTTCAGGATTCCATCATATAGATATTAGTAGGGATTGTACATATGATGAACAAATAGATTTTAAGAAATCTATAAGATATCAGCTTGAAGAAGTACATAAAGAGGATGTACCTCCCAGAAAATTAGAAGTTGAACCCTCTCCTAAAACAGTAGAATTAGAATCTCAGGAACCCTCTATTATGGATATATCTCGAAAGATAAAACCTTATTGGGTAAGAGAAATCATACAAGAAGCAGAAAAATATGGAGCTCCAGAAGGCTCCACAAGAAAAATCAAGAGATCAAATCCATTCTCCGGTTATGTAGTTTTGATGTGTGATATTGTAGATCAAGAACCCACTAGCTACGAGGAAGTTGAACATAAGAAAGAGTGGGTGGAAGTAATATGGAATAATACCAGTAAATAATGAAGAATGATTTTTTGGATATAGTACCCAAACCAGAAAACAAGAGTGTGGTATCTTCGAAATGGATCTACAAGATAAAGCATGTAGCTGATGGAAGTATTGAAAAATACAAGGAAAGATTTGTGGCTAGAAGATTCTCTCATAAAGAGGGGTTTGATTATCAAGAGACATTTTCTCCAGTATCAAGGTACACTTCCATCAAAACCACCATGGCACTTGCTTCCATGATGGAGTGGTATCTACACTAGATGGATGTAAAGACAATGCTCCTAAATGGTGTGATTGAGGAAGAGGTATACATCGAACAGCTACAAGGATTTGAAGTTGAATATAGAGTGACTCATGTATGTAAGTTGAAAAAGGCTATGTATGGACTGAAGTAAGCTCCTAGAGCTTAGTATGGAAGAATAGATATCTTCTTGACAAGCTTGGGATTTACCAAGAGTAAAGTTGATCCTAACCTTTACATGAAGGTTATAGATGATGAATCGTTGTCATAGTATTGTTGTATGTGGATGATCTATTTCTGACTTGAAATGAGAAACATATCATAGAAAGAAAGAAGAATCTAGTTGAATAATTCGAGATGAAAGATCTTGGATTGATGCATTATTTCATGAGGTTGGAATTGTGGTAGGGCCCAGAAGGAATCTTTCTAAACCAGGGAAAGTATGCTATAGAAATCTTAAACAAATTTGATATGTTGGATTGTAAATCCATGGCCACACCCATGGATAACAACCTGAAGATGTCATCTGATGAATCATCAGAGTTAGTGGATATGACTTAGTACACACATATTATTAGGTCATTGATGTATTTGACAAATACAAGGCTAGATATATGCTTTGATGTGAACACCTTAAGTCACTATCTAGTTAAACCTCACCTGATAGCTGCAAAGCATGTAATGAGGTACCTAAAAGGTATGATATAATTTGGACAATACTATGTTAGAGATCATGACTATAGATTGTATGGATATACGGGTTCAGATTGGGCAGGAAGTGCCACAGACAAAAATATCACCTCAGGTGGTTGTCTGGGGTCTGCTATGATCTCATTGTTTAGTAAGAAACCATCTAGTGTTGCTCTCAGCATAGCTGAAGTAGAGTACATAGCAGCTTTCTCAGTTAGTTGTGAAGCGATATGACTTCGAAAACTAATTTCAGGTATATTTGACATGGAGTTTGATACCATAGTGATTCTATGTGACAACCCGAGTTGTATAAATATGACAAAGAATCTTGTGTTCCATGATAAATCAAATAATATAGAAATCCAATATTTTTATATAAGGGATATGGTACAAAAGGGAGTTATAAAGATCCAGTATCTGAGTACTAATGAACAAGTTTTTGATGTGTTGAACAAGCCTCTATCTTGAGTAAAGTTTGAATATTTTCATGACAAGGTTGGTGTATTCTAAAAAGACTTCCCTTGCATGGAGGAACAATGATTATACTACATATTTTCCTTGCAAGGAGAAACGATGAAGATATGGACACTCTTTGGAAAGGAGGAACAAGTCGAAGATATGGACTCTCCTCATAAAGGAACAATAGGTCGAAGATATGAACCCTCCTTGGACAAAGGGGGAGCAGGTTGATGATATGGATCCTCCCTGGAAAGGGGGAGTGATGATAAGATTGTCATTGATAATCGGATGGAAGTGATTCTCCAATACAAAAGAGGCCAAGTGTGCATGCAGATGATGATAAGATCTAAAATTCACTTATGGATGATGGTATCTTGTTTTGAGGCTGGTCTTGTAGACAATAACACTCTGCTCTTTAAAGTGGTCCTAGATATTACCTGCTAAGGATGGTATTGAAATACGATACTCTCACATGGAGAGTGTACCTACATTCATTTTTTGATGCCATATAATAACACTTGCTTAGGAGTGGTCCTAGATTTGAAGCTGGGGATGTTCTATGATGAGTCCTTATAGATGACAGGTCATGTATTTAGGTTTGGACGAGATCCGTAGTTGCAGATGATGATCTTGCATGGAGAGTATGATTGCATGCATATGTAGATGTCATAGTATAACACTCGCTTGGAGTGGTCTTGGATCTAATAGGTTGAGGATGGTCTTTGATGAGTCCATGTGGATGATGTGGTCCTACATTCATTTGTCGACGATCAAGATGGTTGATACTATGGACCCTCCTCATTAAGGGGGAGCAGGCTGATGATTATTGCATCATCCTTGGACCTATGTCATAAAGTGATAGGGATTGATCATCCCACAAAGAGATCATGTGTGATACAGTTAGTGTTGTGATAAAGGATCGAGAAGATCGAAGTGTGTTGGAATATATTAAACCCACTCATAACTTAGGATAAAATAATTAATTATTATTTGATTAATTATTCACCCACTAGCTTAATTAGTTGGCATCCACTTGCACCTTAAAGTCAATACATGCCATATATATCCTAGGAATTATTTATTTCTAATTATGGGTTGATCTTGACCACCTTTTGACCATCCAGAATTAGTATACAACACTTTCCAGATTCTGATTTGTTCTACTTTTTCTGATTTTCTATGGATAAGGTAAAGCTAGTAAAACTAGGAACTTGGGTGGTTTTGCTTCCAACCCATCCTTCATGAATTTTCCTCAATTTTCTAAGATTATCATTTTTTTTCCATCTCCTTGACAAAGCACTCATGATTTTTCCAATTCATGAGGTCCTTGATAGATTTGGGAAGTTCTTTAGCCACCTATGGGGTGTTGTATTTTGGTAAGTCAGCCTTTTTTTATCTTTATGAGTTGTATCCATACAACTCGATTTTCCTATGAGCGATGTAATATTTATGTACACTGTTATTCATCATTATTCAATGAAAGGATACAAACCAATATTCATTTCTTCATTCATGTGATTCAGTCTCTTTTCTTCTCTCTATTTTTTCTGTGTATAATTGTGAGAATTCTTAGTAGCAAGATCTATTTCTTGTGCTTCTTCTTAGTATCATTTCCTATAGCATTGATCTATTATTTCTACATGGTATAAAAGCTACAAGGATCACAACCTTTCCATATTCTACATGGTATCAGAGCAGCAAGTTTGATCAAGTTCTGCAGAGTTGAGGAGCACATCCAGTCTCCTATCCCTCTCTGAAGAAGAGCTTGTCTAGCTTACAAGATTTTCTCCTAGTTTGTTTTGCAGGTTGCAAATAGTATCTCCTAGAGAATATCAATAAATTCAATATGGATTCAAAAGTTCCTCTACTATCTCCTTTCAACTATGTTTATTGGAAGCCAAAGATGAGCACATACTTGAAGAGGCAATGTCTCTTTCATGTCTCCATTGGTGCATTGAGTGAACCTAAGTATTATGAAGAGAAGATTGATTGGATAAATAATTGTGATAGATATTATGGAATTATTTGTTTGGTAATGTCTCTAAATATATATCATCTCATAGATTCTACTGAGTATCCATTTGAGCTTTGGAAGGATTTGGACAAAGCTTTTGGTTTGCAGGAAATAGAAGATGAAGCATGGAGCAAACCCAGCATATCCTCTTGTTATCTCTCTCAAGATTTATTGGCCTATAAATTATTTTATGAATTTGATCATGATGAATAATTTTCTCATACAGTTCATGTTTCTTCTACCCTCTTTCATTTGAATGCTTCCTCCTTCAATGAAGAAGCAAATATTGAAGAGCCATTTTTTTCTATGTCTCTTGAAGGTGATTTTTCTTCTTGTTATACTATTGATGAAAATGAATTAACATATGGAGATTATATTGATATTTATGATTATCCTATAACCCATTCATTTTTCTCAAAATCTCCTATCTTAGATTCTGATATCTATGTGCTAGATCCTTCACACCTTGTGCATACCTCTCTCATTGATGGTGCGCAACCCAGTGACTTCCAGGATGTTTTCTTAGCCACATCAAGAATTATTTGTGTCATACCACTTACCTTAATTGATCTCATGTGCTTTATTATCTCCTCCTTTGTTCTTGGAATCAATACTCAAAACCTCCTTGAAGATTGTGAACATCTCATTCTTTCCTCCTTTCATACAGAGGATTCATTACCACTGTATTCCCATGAGTCTATTGATATGTTTATATGTGATCCTTTGGATTCTGATTTAGAAGAATATTTTCAGGGTTATACGCATATCATACCACCATCCATACCATCTACCATACATCTGAATAATACTAAGACTATACAAATCCCAAGTTCACTAGTTGATTCCTCATTGGTCTCTTATGCAGTGATATTTATCTTACATGGTTTGAAGTCTTTCCTCTATTTTTGTGGTTGGTTATCCATGTCCTCATTCATATTTGTCCTGATATTAAACATGTTTGTATCTGTTCTAAACACTTATGGTTCAGATCTTATGCCCATCCATCATTCATATTTTTACACCTATCAGTTTTCCCTAGTTGCTCATATTTTTCCTAGTCTAGCCCTGTATCCTCATGGAGCCACTGAAGCCGTTATCTTTGTTGTTCCATATGATAATATTTATGATATATCAGAGTTTTATCAGCCTCATATCAGATCTATACAGGCGATACATCATATTGGAATATTGACTTGTGATTCATATCACAATTTTGTAGCTATTCAGGGAATTGGGTGTGAAATAAATTGTCTTAATTTGTGTAGTCTTTGGAAAGGAGTATGCATATATCTATTTTCCATTTCAGGTCATGTTTGCAAATAATATTTTGATAGCAGAAAGAAGCACTCAGATAATTCTCCTACTTCATCAGATGATGAGATACAAGGAGTCTCTTCTCTTCCTTCTTGCAAGTTCTACACTCCAGCGCATGATCATGGAGTTCATGATTTATGCAACAACTATTCCATCCAGAATCAGTTCATTGAACTCATTAAATTGAATATGAATATATTTTGAAGAAATATTTCAAATTTTGTGCCTTGTCCTATCTTGAGGGAGAATTTTTCCCATGTGGTTTTGCCTCTTTCCTCACTTTTCTGGACATAATAATTGTTAATGGGTGACCATAGCCTTGTTGTTGGGCCCTATATGCATCTATATTTTTTGTCATACCATCATGAATTCAAACTTATAGGGGGGTCCTTGAATATATTAAACCCACTCGTAACTTAGGATAAAATAATTAATCATTATTTGATTAATTATTCACCCACTAGCTTAATTAGTTGGCATCCACTTGCACCTTAAAGTCAATACATGCCATCTATATCCTAGGAATGATTTATTTCTAATTTTGGGTTGATATTGACCACCTTTTGACCATCCATAATTAGTATACAACACTTTACAGCAGATTCTGCTTTTTCTGCTTTTCTATGGATAAGGTAAAGCTAGTTAAACTAGGAAACTGGGTGCTTTTGTTTCCAACCCATCCTTCGTGACTTTTCCTCCATTTTATAGTATTAGCATGTTTTTTCCATCTCCTTGACAACTCACTCATGCTTTTTCTAACTTGTGAGGTCCTTGATATATTTGGGAAGTGCTTTAGCCACCTATGGGGGTTTGCTATATTTTGGTGTGTCGGCCTTTTTGAGCTTTATGAGTTGTCTCCATACAACTTGATTTTCCTATGAGGGGTGTACTATTTAAGTACATTATTATTCGTCATTATTCAATGGAAGGATACACACCAATATTCATCTCTTCATTCATGTGATTCAGTCTCTTTTCTTCTCTCTATTTTTCCTGTATATGCTTGTGAGAATTCTTAGTAGCAATATCTATTTCTTGTGCTTCTTCTTATTAGCATCATTCCCCATAGAATTGATCTATTATTTCTAAAAAAAATTGTTGCAAAGGATCGAGAAGATTGATTTTTTGTTGAAAAGGATCAAGAAGATAAAATTGTTGCTGCAAAGGATCGAGAAGATCGAAGTGTTTCTACAAAGGATCGAGAAGATTGAAGTGTTGCTACAAAGGATAGAGAAGATCGAAGTGCTACTACAAAGGAGAAAGAATATTGAAGTGTTGCTACAAGAGATTGGAAGATCGAAGTGTTGCTACAAAGGGATCAAGTGATCGAGTGCTACAGAAGATGAAGACTCAGTGTTGTATAAGATGATGTTCCAGTATTGAAGACATTGAAGAGTAATTGTTCCAGTTACTGATGATTTTTGAAAACTTCCTATGACATATAAATTTATTAACTTGATACTATTCAAGATGCTCTCTCTTGTTACTCCTATAGTTGATGATGTTATTTTTAGTAGAATACCCTTCTCATAAAGGGGGAGTGTATATATATTGCAACTTCAAAGGATATTCTAAATGCATTTTACTTATGTACCCCAAGGGAGATGTTATATTCCTCATTCGGGATGTTATTATTATAATTGGTCATCATAGAGTCATGAGGTAAATCCTCCATTGTAATTTGGGTCAATAGTACCTTAATGAATATAATATAATATTTTTTTGAGTCTTCCTAGGTGAAGTCGGCCCAGACAGTATAGTGGGGTCGACTTGTTAGGGTAAAATTCAAGTGACTTGAAGAGTATAAATAGAGGATCTATGCTGATTATAACACACAGGCACACACTTGTGTAGCGCATAGGAGAGAGAGAGAGAGAGAGAGAGAGAGAGAGAGAGAGAGAGAGAGAGAGAGACTAACAAGGAGGAGAATACATGTTTTTGGGGTTTTATCTTATACATCTGTACAGAGGAAATTTTGTTGGGTTTTCTTCCCCTTGAGGGTTTCCCAGGATAATTAATGTGTCTATCTTGTGATTCAGTTTATTTCAGTGATTCTGCATATGTTATTGTTGTGAATTTGGATTAAACACTAATGATATATATCTAAGCATATGAAATATTAACAACTTGGAACCTCTTCATCTCTCATTCTATGTAATTATATGTCCTAGGGATATTCATATAGAGGACAAGGCCACTTACACCACTATATTTATTTCTTAACATATAATCATAAATATATTGTCTTATTTTATTCTTTCGATCTTTACAAACTCTACATGAATAGTAATGTCTCATTGGTCCCTTTTATAAAAAAAATATATCATCAAATGTATAGTATATTGTAAATTTCAAATGTTTGACATGTATTCATTGTTCTACACTTAATTATGAATCTAGTATGTTTATTAACAAATACTGGGTAAATTACCTAGTGCAAGGACACTAAATATCTAGCTTGTACCAAGTCTATAACATTGAATATGATATTTTCCATAAATTACATTCAAATATAGTTAGTTACATCCTAAAATTAAAATTTATGTCTAGAGTCTAATGGATGAAACTTCATTAACAGAAGATTGTTGAAGGTTAATTAGACAAGAGGTATGCTTGGATTTGAGGGGGCACTGACTAAGAAGGATGGAAATATTAATGGAATAATGGGTGCCACATAAATTATGTGTAATTACTAAAATTTAATGGTGTTTGGACGTGTATAAAAATTATATTATTTGTAAATATGATTCCATCCCCTATCCTTCGACCACAAGTTCTTAGGATACATATTAATCGTATTAATTAGGTTAATGGGAATGACTGGAAAACTCTGAGAAAATATTTACATGCAATTATAATTCAATATCCTAGAAGAAGATGATATTTTGCTTGAATATATTGGACATTACACTTAGAAACCAGAGGCAAAATGATTTCATATCTTCTTTCACATGAATGTAGGGATAATTTATCAAGGAATAATTCCATAGTGTTCCAAGGATTCAAGTAATGGATTTACATAGAAAGTTGTTGGACATGCACAAAAATTATAGGAAACAAAAAAAACATTATATTATGTACCATCTTGTTTCAAATGATTTTGGATGCATGTGGTGTGATTCGGAAAAATTGGAAATGGTTGTATGAAAAACCTTGTTTAAATTACATAACCAAAGAATTATTTTAAACTAAACAAAAGTTAGGTTGTTTTACAATGAAGCTAAATAGATCTTGATTATACAAAGGCCTTATTTTTTTTACAAATAATTGTTTTTATTATGTATTATGTTTTCATATGATAGCTGAGAGTTTAAATAAATATAAAGTTCACAACTTTTTAAAATAAGAATAAAGGAGAATTGTTCTTATTTACTAATGTTTGCTAGGATTCCATCGGTGTATATGGGGTTAGGAGAATCTCTCAAACCTACAATGATATATGGTTGTTTACAAGTAAAAATTTATTCCTCTAGATTGTAGTGCTCTACCTTCTCTAAGGGAACTAAATCAGTTACTATGTCAAATTTGATGTATAAGAGCTAATTTAGAGCTTGGTTTAATTATAAATTGAGTTTTGTTTTACATCAAAAAAAAATTATAGTTTTTGTCTATTTTGTATTTCCATTCATATCAAAGTATTCTAAATTTCCATAAATGAAATAATTACAAAAGATCTAGAAATCATGTTTCATATGCAATGTTTATGCCATGGTTTATTTATGCATTAACACTTATAAATGTAAATGAATGAATGAATTTGTATAAGTATAATACCTAGATAATGTAGTGCCAAAGGTAGTTCATGTAGCTCCCGCAATACCTTTTGTTAGATTTTTATCATTTAAGCTATATGATCTTAGGATATTATCTGAGAGAATAACAATCACAACAAACAATGAACACAAATATTTTCCTCAGGGAAAACATAAAGGATAAAACCCCAAAACTTCCTCGGAGATAGAATGAGCAGCAAAATTAAAACCCAAAGATATAAAGATGATCTCCCGATAGTAGTTGTCTCTCTCTCTCTTGTCCCGGCTTCTTTTCTCTCTCAGTTATGTGCTACAACTGATTGTGAGTGACTGTAATAAATAGAGAGGCTCACTCTCTATTTATATTATTTCGTTCACTTAATATTTGACTCTATTATGTAGGCTCGAGTAATACTAACTCAGTTATGTAGGCTCGAGTAACCACAACTAGGGTACTAATGACCCAAATTACAACAGAGGGGACTTCCTCATAACTTTTAGTAATTATTCTGATAAGAACATCGAGCTACAAATAAATACAATTGATTATCCCTATAGGAGCATCAGGGACCAATGAAATACAATATATACAAGTGAATACATTCTAAAGTTACAAATACATCAACACTCCCTCTTAACTAGGAAGGTATACTCTTGACACAATTCATCAGCACAAGTCTTCTTCTCTGGATCATCATCAAATCTAGATCATCACTGGATCATCATCAAAGTTTAATCATCACTAGATCATCATCAAAGCTGGATCATCACTGGATCATCATCAAAGTTGTATCATCACTGGATCATCATCAAAGCTGGATCATCACTAGATCATCATCATCACTGCTTCCGATATCTCGATCAAGTGGTGTTATCTCTCAATTCTACTCATCACAGGAATTTCTACAGAGCCATCCCTTTTTCATGCTGGTTGTAGGCCTAGCCTCTAGGTAGGTCTTCATCTTCTTCAGCACTTATATATAACCTAGTCAGAAAGGCCCATCCAGCACTTACATCTGACCATGGGAGGAACACATCCACCACCATGTCAGAAAGGCATGCCCATCACTCACATCTGACCTCATCATGTTAGAAAGGCCCAGCACTCACATCCAACCTCATCATGTCAGAAAGGCTCGTCCAACACTCATATCTAACCACATCATGTTAGAAAGGCCCAGCACTCACATCTGACCTCATCATGTTAAGAATACTTGTCCAACACTCACATCTGACCTCATCATGCCAGAAAGTCTCAGCACTCACATCTGGCCTCATCATGTTATAAAGGCTCGTCCAGCACTCACATCTAACCTCATCATGTCAAAAAGGTTCAACACTCACATCTGACCTCATCATGTTAGAAATGCCAATCTAGCACTCACATCTGACCTCATCATGTCGGAAAGGATCAACACTCACATCTGACCTCATTATGTCAAAAAGGCTTGTTCATCACTCACATCTAACCTCATCATGTCAGAAAGGCCCAGCACTCACATCTGACCTCATCATGTCAAAAAGGATTATCCAGCACTTATATCTGACCATGTCAGAAAGGATTTGCACTTACATCTAACCATGGGAGGCCCATCCTACCACCATGTTAGGATGGATCTACACTTACATTTGACCATGGGAGGCCCATCCTACCACTATTTCAGAATGGCACACAGACTCGTCACTTCCCCTTGGAAGGAACCTCGATCTGGAGAACACCAATCTTCTCCCTGAAGTACTTGAACTTCACTCTGGCCATTTCTAGAATAGAATCACATCAGGTCTGATTACGTCCAAGGATAACCTACGAGATTTGCTAGGACTAATTACATCCAAGGAAAACCTACAGGACTATTTACGTCCGAGCCACCTACGATCTTCGCCAAGATTTTATGCTCAAACATCCTGTCTCATTGGCTATGCTAGAACTCCCTCTTTCGAGAGATCTCGATCTGGATCACATACTAGAGCTTCACCTCTCCTCTCTACATCATACAAAAATGCAAGTCATATCAATAAAATCAAATAGTAGTTTTCAAAAGAAACAAACTACCTCCCAAATAGTCGAGCAAGTGGCAACATATTTTGCCTCGATTATTCTTGGTGTTGATGTAATTGTAACTTCGGAATCTATTCACTTGTATATCTTATGTATTATACCTCGATGTTTATTCTAGGATGTGTCTGTAATGTACTTGAGTCATGTCATGCCCCAATGTTCCTATTGGGAGGTTCTATAATGTAAACAAGTCATGTCAAGTCATTGTGGGTAACCCTCCTATTAATCAAGGGTTAAAGTCCCCGCAGTTCCAAGGCACTAGGGTTATTAGACTCTCCTAGAGAAGTCAGCCCTAGTAGGGTTTAGTCAAGTCAAGAATTAGTATAAATAGAGAGCTAGACTCCCTATTTATCACTTACTCACTCACACTCATTTGTAGCACATAGTTGAGGAAGAAGAAGACACTGGGGCTAGGAAGAAAGAGGTTACTGCTATCGGGAGATCATCTTACTATTTTGGGGTTTTACTTTTGGTGTTGATTCTATCTCTGAGGAAGTTGCAGGGTTTTCTCCATTTATGGTTTCCCCGAGGAAAAACACTGTGTTCATTGTCTCTTGTGTTTGATTGTTGTGCTTGTTATTCTCTCAGTTAAAGATCCTAATATAATGCTAGCTTAATGTTAAAAATATAAATGGTATCAGAGCTAACTTGAGAAGAAGACATTGTGCAGCTACAAAAACTAGGGCTTCGTACTTTGTGGATCTCTCTCCATATATTTTTAGCAAAAGAAGGTTGGATTAACTCTCCTCCCTAGGGCGCATTATTCTGTCGAAGCATAATCCAATTCTGAGGTTTTTCAATTTTGGACCCGACACTACTACTGAAAATTAGGGCTTTCCACAAAAGTGAAATTTTTCAGTGATCCCAGGACTAGATTTATCTCCTCCTCAAAATCAAAGTTTAGAGATCAAGATCAAAGCATTTGGTTGGACATAACTCTGGAAAATCCAAACCCTAATCTGCTCCTGAATCAGCACTGCAGAATTTTAGCTCCAAATCCAGTTCTGACATCTTGACTGGTAAGATCTAAATATTTTGTATTTCCATTTGAGGTTCTCAGTTAATATGTCTCATCACACCAAGCTTGATGAAAATCTTGAGGGAGCTGATAACTTCCAAGCCTGGAAGTATAGGATCTCCCTGGTCCTGGAAGAAAATGAGTTGGACTCCTATATCAGTTAGGAGGTTCCAGTTCCAGAGGGAGATGAGGCTAAGGCCTTGCACAAGAAGAAGTTGGTTATAGCAAACAGGATCATTGCTTATTCAATCAAGGATCACCTCATACCATAGGTGTCCTCCCTAAAGACACCTAAAGCTATGTTTGATTCCCTAACCAAATTGTTTGAAGGGAAGAACATAAACTGGAAGATGAATCTGAGAAACTAACTGAAGAATGTAAAGATTCGGAATGCAGAAACCATCCAGTCTTACTTTACAAGGGTGTCTCAAATCAAGGAACAGCTGGCAGCAGTAGATGAAGAAGTGGAAAATGCAAAGATTGTAATGACCACCTTGAATGGTCTCCCTAGATCATGGGACTCCTTTATTCAAGGAATCTGTGCTAGAAAGAAGTTAGTCAAGTTCAGCAGACTATGGGAAGAATGCTCTCATGAAGAAGCTCGGATAGCAGCTCGAGAAGAGAAGATGGGAAGTGAAGATCAAGCTCTCACAGTTCTCTCCAAGAAAAGCAGAAGAAACTCTCATCACTCCAGAGGTAATACCTTTCACCAGAAAGATAACATTAGAAGGGACTTATCTAAATTAAGATACTATACATGTGATGAAAGAGGACACTTTGCCAAAGACTGTCCTAGAAACAAGATTAACTCACATAAGAAGAAGGGAAACAAGAGAAGACATCATGCTCATGCTGCAGAGGATGATGAACCTTCCACAAAAAGAACCACATATGAAAGTGAAGATTCTTCAAGTGATGAAGAATATGTTTTGATTTTAGCTCTCATGGGAAACATTACTCATGGAAGCAATGATTGGCTTATAGACAATGGGGCTTCCAAACATATGACAGGATTCAAGGAATCCTTTGTGAAACTATCAGAACATGAATCACCACACAAGGTTAAACTTGGAGGTGACTACCAGTATCCAATAAAAGGTAGTGGGGAATCCTCCTATAAGCTAGACTCTAGAAATACTATGACAATGAAGGAAGTATTGTTTGTACCAGGACTAAAGAAGAACCTCCTCTCCATATCTGCATTAGATGCAAAAGGAATGAGGGTTTCATTTATAGATGGTCAAGTCATCATGTGGCCAAAAGGAAAGACTATTAATGATGTAGTAGTGATTGGGGAACAAGAAGGAGGAGTATACAAATTGAAGGGCCATCCAGAACAAGCCTTGGTCCATGACACAGTAGAGCCAAATGAACTTTGACATAGAAGGCTTGCACATGTACATTACAGGGCACTACCACTTGCAAGAAAAGTTGTTGAAGGTCTTCCAAAAATTCAAGCAAAACATGATGGGGTCTGCAAAGGATGTGCGAAAGGAAAGAACACAAAGAATACATTTCCAAGTAGCGAGAGCAAAGCAAAAGGAATATTGGAAATCATCCACTCCGATGTATGTGGTCCAATGTCATCAAGTTCACTAAGCGGGTATGTATACTATGTTTCTTTTATTGATGACTTTTCTAGGAAGACATGGATTTACTTCATGAAGAACAAAGAGGAAGTATTTAGAAATTTCAAGGATTTCAAATCCTTGATCGAGAATCACACAGAAAAGAAGACCTTTCAATCAAATAATGGCAGAGAATTCACATCAAATGAATTAAAAGAGTTATGCAAAGACTCAGGGATTAAGAGGGAGTTGTCCACCCCATATAATCCACAACAGAATAGGATTGTAGAAAGGAAGAATAGAACTATCATGGAAGTTTCAAGAGCAATGCTTCATGATCAAGATCTTCCTATGCATCTATGGGAAGAAGCTGCCAGAACAATGGTGTATGTACAGAACTGTACTCCACACAGAGTACTCAAGAACAAGACACCTGAAGAAGTCTCTTCTCGCAAGAAACCAAAAGTCAGCCATCTCAAAATATTCGGTTATCTAGTGTACATACACAGTCCAAAAGAGAAGAGGACAAAATTAGATCCTTCAGGAAATAAGGGTATATTTGTGGGATACTCTGAAAGCTCGAAGGCTTATAGAATATACTTCCTAGGATTCAAGAAGATCAAAATCAGCAGGGATGTGACATTTGATGAAGACTCAGCTTACAACAAATCTAGAAAGAAACCTGTTGAAGTTCCTGAAGAATTGGAATCACCAAGAATTCATGACACAACCATGAATGAAGAAACTCAAGAAGAAGATCGAGAATTTGAAGAACCACAAGAACCTATAGATCCACCTTAGGAGAAGAATCCTCTTAAGAGGAAACTGCTTGGGTACAAGAAGCTATCCAAGGTGCAGAAAGAGACGGGGCTCTAGAAGAGAATCACAGAGAAAGAAAGAGGAGAAGGTCTTGTTCTAGATATGTAGCATTATTATGTGATTTCATCGATAAAGAACCTTCCAATTATGAAGAAGTGGAAAAACAGAAAGAATGGAAGGATGCTATGATCGAAGAGTATCATTCGATCATGAAGAATGATGTTTGGGATGTTGTCCCAAGACTAGAAGGGAAGTCAGTTGTAACTTCCAAATGGATATACAAGATCAAGCATGCTACAGATGGTAGCATTGAAAAATATAAAGCAATATTTGTTGCTCGTGGTTTCTCCCAAAAAGAAGGAATAGACTATGAAGAAACTTTTGCACCTGTAGCCAGATGCACTTCTATCATATTAGTACTTGCTCTGGCTGCAGTGATGAAATGGAAGATACACCAGATGGATGTCAAGACTGCTTTCTTGAATGGTGTAGTAGAAGAAAAAGTGTATGTGTAACAACCACTCAGTTTTGAGACACATGACAAGGAGTCTCATGTATGTAGATTGAAGAAAGCCCTGTACGATTTGAAACAGGCACCCAAGACATGGTACGGTAGAACTGACAGCTTTTTATCCAATTTAGGCTTTACCAAGAGTAAAGAAGATTCCAACCTTTACTACAAGGTTGAATATGGCAATCCAATGATGCTCCTACTATATCTAGATGATATGTTTGTAACAGGTATGGATGGGTTGATTGCTGATATGAAGAGGAAGCTTGATGTCGAGTTCGAGATGAAGAACATGGGTATGATGCATTATTTTTCCAGGCATGGAGATGTGGCAGAATGCAGATGGAATTTCCCTGGGACAAGGGAAATATATAGTAAAGATCCTGAAGAGGTTTGGGATGATGGACTGCAGGACCATGACCAAACCTATGGCATCGAACATGAAGCTATTGAGTGATCCTTCATCAAAAGCGGTTGATGCTATGATTTATCGTCAAATGATTGCGTCCTTGATGTACCTGACAAACATGAGACCAAATATTTGCTTTGATGTGAACACCTTGAGCCAGTTCCTGATAGATCCAAGAGATGTTCACTTGATTGCTGCAAAGCATATTCTGAGGTACCTGAAGGGTACAGTCGATTATGGGATCAAGTATGAGGAAAATCAGAAGATTAACCTAGAGGGTTATGTTGATTTAGATTGGGCAGGAAGTGCCATCGATAGGAAGAGCACTTCAGGGTGTTGCTTCAATATGGGATCAGGTGTGATCTCTTGGTTTAGCAGGAAGAAATCATGTATGGCACTAAGTACAGCTGAAGCAAAGTATGTCGTAGCTTGTTCAGCTAGTTGTGAGGCAGTATGGCTAAGGAAGATACTATCTGATTTATTTGATCTCCGGTTAGATGCTACTGGTATACATTGCAAAAATCGGAGTTGTGTGAAGTTGTCGGAGAACCCGGTGTTCCATGACAAGTCGAAGCATATCGAGATCAAATATCACTATATCATGGATATGGTGCAAAGGCGAGCAGTGAAGCTCCAGTATGTTGTGACAGATGAAAATATAGCTGATGTGTTGATGAAGCCATTATCCAAAGTGAAGTTTGAGTACTTCAGGGAGAATCTTGGAGTTCTCCAGATCGAGGTTCCTTCCAAGGGTAAGTGATGATTCCGTGAGCCATTCTGACATGGTGAGAGGATTGGTTCCTTCCATGGTCAAATGTAAGGGCTGAGCCATTCTGTCATGGTGAGAGGATGGTTCCTTCCATGTCAGATATGAGTGCTAATCCATTCTAATATGACTGTAGGATTGGTTCCTACATGATCAAATATAAGGGCTATTGCCATTATTGGAATGGAGTTGCTTGGTTAGTTACCAGGAATACTTGGTCGAGGACTAAGGGCCATTATAATATGACTATGGGATGTGTTCCCACATGATCATATATGAGTGCATGGCCATTCTGATGTGATTGAGGGATGTGTTCCCACTTGATCAGATATAAGGGCTGATGCCATTCTCTTGGAGAATGGAGGCACCTGGTCAGTTACCAAGAACCCTCAACCTGGGGTTGAGAGCCTTTCCAGCAAGGTTGCAGTATGTGTTCCCGCATGGTTAGATGTAAGTGCAGAGCCCTTCTAGCAAGGTTGCAGGATGTGTTCCCACATGGTTGGATGTAAGTGCAGATCCCTTCCAACAAGGTTGCAAGATGTGTTCCCGCATGGTTGGATGTAAGTGCAGATCCTTTCCAGCAAGGTTGTAGGATGTGTTACTGCATGGTTGGATGTAAGTGCAGAGCCCTTCTAGCAAGGTTGCAGGATGTGTTCCCACATGGTTGGATGTAAGTGCAGAGCCCTTCTAGAAAGGTTGCAGGATGTGTTCCTGCATGGCTAGATGTAAGTGCAGAGCCTTTATAGCATGGTTGCAGAATGTGTTCCCGCATGGCTAGATATAAGTGTTGATCCTTTCCGATAGCGTTGTGGGATGTGTTCCCGCATGATCAGATGTGAGTGTTGGGCCTTTTTGATGTGATTATAGGATTGGTTCCTACATGATTAGATGTGAGTGTTGGGCATGCCTTTCTAACATGGTGTTGGATGTGTTCCTCTCATGGTCAGATGTAAGTGTTGGGTGGGCCATTCTGACTTGGTGTCAGATATAAGCATTGAATAAGACCTACATGGAGGCTAGACCTACAACCAGAATGAAAAAGGGCTGGCTTTATAGAAGTTCCTGTGACGAGAATAATCATGATATAGCACCTGTGATGATGATCTAACGATGATGTTCCAATAGTGATGATCCAGATCCAAAGATGATGCTCCAGTGATGATCCAGATCCAGTGATGATATTCTAGTGATGATCCAGATCCAGTGATGATCTAGATCTGAAGATGAATATGACTTGAAGATGAAGATGACTTTAAGATGGCGAGGACTCAAAGATTATCTAGATGATACCGAGAAGAATACTTGTGCTGATAAATTGTGTCGAGAGAATACCTTCCTAGTTAAGAGGGAGTGTTGATGTTATTGTAACTTTGGAATGTATTCACTTGTATATCTTATGCATTGTACCCCGATGTTTATTCTGGGATGTGTCTGTAATGTACTTGAGTCATGTCATGCCCCAATGTTCCTATCGAGAGGTTATATAATGTAAACAAGTCATGTCAAGTCATTGTAGGTAACCCTCCTATTGATCAAGGGTTAAATTCCACGCATTTCCAGGGCACTAGGGTTATTAGACTCTTTTTAGAGAAGTCAGCCCTAGTAGGGTTTAGTCAAGTTGGGAATTATTATAAATAGAGAGCTAGCCTCTCTATTTATCACACACTCACTCACACTAAGTTTTAGTGCATAGTTGAGGAAGAAGAAGACATTGGGGCTAGGAAAAAAGAGGTTACTGCTGGCAGGAGATCATATTACTATTTTGGGGTTTTACTTTTGGTGTTGATTCTATCTCTGAGGAAGTTGCAGGGTTTTCTTCATTTATGGTTTCCCTGAGGAAAAACATTGTGTTCATTGTCTCTTGTTTTTTATTGTTGTGATTGTTATTATCTCAGTTAAATATCCTAATATAATTCTAGCTTGATGTTAAAAATATAACACTCGGCGCCATGCAAGACTCCTTCCTGCTAGACCAAGAGATCACACCTAATATCATACTGAAGAAACACCTCAAAGTGCTCTTCCTATCACTGGCACTGCTTGCCCAATCTGAATCCACATAACCTTCCACGTTAATTTTCTGATTCACCTCATACTTGAGCCCATAATCAACCATACCCTTCAAGTACCTCAGAATATTCTTTGCAACCATCAGGTGAACGTGTCTCAATGTGTTCACAGCAAGTCAAATATCTGGTCTCGTATTCATCATGTACATCAAAAAACAAATCATCTGATAATACATCTTGGCATCAACTTACTCTAATGAAGCAACACTTAGTAGCTTCAAGTTCAATGCCATAGGTGTGGGCATGGCCTTGCAGTCCATCATCCTTAATCTCTTCAGGATCTCTACTGCACACTTCCCTTGTCCCAAGGAGATTCCATCCACATTATTCCACACCTCCATGCCTATAAAGTAGTGCATCATATCCAATTCCTCCATCTTGAACTCTGCAGCAAGTCTCCTTCTTGCAACTTTAATGAGTTCCTATTTTCTGTCAGGAACAAGTCATCGACATATAACATGAGCATCACTGGTCTTCCGCCTTCAATTTTGAAGTAAATATTGGAATATTCTTTACTCTCAGTAGATCCTAGAGTCATCAGTAAGCTCTCCATCCTATCACATCATGTCAAACCTCAGGATATTTTGTAGTCGCTCCCTCTGAAGCGAAGCATCATTCTCCCTCTTCCTTTCGTACTCTATTCTGTACTGGAGTGACAAATAGCCTCCTATGCTACTAATATTTTATGTATCCATTTAGGGTCACTGTATACCAATATCCTCTATATTGAACCTTTTTAAAGGTTCTTCTCACACCCATCTGTGAGCTTGTCATCCTCTATAGGCTTTCATCTTCAACCTTGTAGCAAAGATTAAGATATTCATCACTATAGATGATCTTCAAGCTCCTCATGTATTTGTTATTCCATGGGTTCCTTCTA
This sequence comes from Pseudotsuga menziesii, assembly GCA_001517045.1. Lineage (NCBI taxonomy): Eukaryota > Viridiplantae > Streptophyta > Pinopsida > Pinales > Pinaceae > Pseudotsuga > Pseudotsuga menziesii. The sequence goes on along the minus strand of LPNX010109624.1, from coordinate 373,504 downwards.
AGCTCATAAAAAGGCCTTATTTTATTTGTACACATGATTCTTCCTATCATGGGTCTTCACTTCCAGTGGTTGCAAATGTCTCTCCGTAGTCTATGCCTTCTTTCCATGAGAATCCTCGTGCTACGAATTTTGCCTTATATCCCATGATGTTGCCATCTACTACATGCTAGATCTTGTAGATCCATATGGAAGATACTATGGACTTCCCTTCAAATCTTTGACGTCACATTTTAGTCATTATTGTTCATTTTGGATTATTAGAGTGAATCTTGAACTGTCGTCACTTGTTCTTTAGAACAAGTCTCGTCCTTCTTTTCTTGTAGGAAATTGTACCCGATCTTTCCTAAAATTCAAATGAACCAGTTTTATGATTAGAAATAGTTCATAATGCATATTCATAATGGTAAATTCTTATGCATAAAGATATAATCATGCAACTATTTTATCCAATAAGACATTCATCCATATCTCACGGAACCTTTCTAGATGCCTTCCATCTCTACCAAGACATCATTGAGATTGTGCACTAATCCAATATGTCAGCAAAGAGGTTTCATTCTAGATAAGTAGCAATGGAGATTTGTATAGCACCATGGGCTGCTTACCCATCACATGCATAATATTAGTATACTATCATTAATGCAAACATTCTATCATGCATAACACATCAACTGAATATAAAAAAATGCATAACAAAATAATATCATGAAATGACAATTGAATACTTATCTTTATTTGTTTCATGGGTAGACTCCTTATTTCATCTTCATCATCTTCTTAATTCATAACAACATCATTTCTTATCCAAATGCTCAAGATGGATAAGAGGCTCTTCAAGAATTGAGTTCTTCATATTTCTCATCGCTTGAGGGATCTTCTTTGAATTGTGAGTGCTTGATCTTCAATTTCTCGCATCTTCTCTTCTCTTATTATCATGTCAAGCTTCTTCTTGTGTGCACTCTTCCCAGAGTATGTTGAAAGTAATCACTTCCTTCTGGCACACATTCCTCGAATTAATGAATCCCATGATCCTGGGAGACCATTCAAGGTGGTTATAATAGTATCTTATTCTTCTTCAACTGCTTCGCCATAGCATCAAGCACTTCCTTTTGGTGTCTTCAGGGATGACACATGAGGGATGAGGTGATATTTAATAGAATCTGCAATGATTCTCTTGTCTCTCGCTTTACCCTCATATCCCTCTATTTCCTAGACCTTTCATACTGAAATACTGATCCAAGTCAATTTCTACGGAGTTCCTACACTTCATCCGATTTATATTATTTTCTTCAAATAGCTTGGCCAAGGAATCAAACATATCCTTAGGTGTCTTTAAAGAAAGACACTTGTTGTATAAGGTGATGGAATCAACAATAATCCTCTTGGCCTTGACCAAGTTCTTTTTGTGTAAGGCTTTAGCCTCATCTCCCTTTGGAACTATAACCTCTCCACTTATGAAGGTGTCCAATTCATTTTCTTCAAGAACTAGTGAAATCATATAATTCCATGCTTGGAATTTGTCATCTTCACCAATATTGTCATCAATCTGGTGTGATTAGTCATCTTGAAATGAGAACCTCAACTGTAAATAGAAAAATATTAGATCTTACCGATTTGAGGTGTCCATCCTGATACTAGGGCTGCCTGATCTAGGGTTTGTTAGAGAAACACTAATTTTCAAAACTTGGAATATTTTAGATCTGATTGAGTAGACATATTCTCCTTCTCAAGGTGATCTGTCAAATGTACTCCTTTTCTGAAAACAGTGGAGGGAAGCTCCGGGAACAAGAAGCCCTAATTTTCCAATTTCCTCTACAGAAATTTCTGATCTTGTTTCTGCAATATCTCCAAAAGCACTGCTCCTATGTGTCTAAAAAATCTCACTGAAGTATCCTTTCCTGTCCTATTTCCAAAACCACAGGTTTGACCAGAATTGGTTTCACCAATTGAGATTTATGAGAATTTTCCCAAGGTGACTTATTTCATTACTGTTTAGCATAGTGAAATTGTACGGACTTCCACATGTCATTGTTTCACCTTCGGGGTCTAAAAATTTTACCAAAAAAATTTCAGTCTATGCCCTATCTAGAACATCTTGTGAAATTTTATTTGGAATTTTTTAGCCCTGGATACAACAATTCTCCCTAGGTGTCCTATTTAGAGATTAATCCCGGAAGAGTCTGGAACCCTGATTTGGAGGAATCATATCTCCTAGAATATAGAGAATATGAGGCAGTAATATTTACATAGTGTACATCAGGATTTTATCTTTGGCCTCTAAAAATTTTGGCCCCTGAGACTTCTTCAATCCTGATATATAGCGAATGTACCAAAACTACCAGTTTTAGTATTTTAGGGTTTTTCAAGCCTGGGGTCAAATTAGGGTTTGACTTTCCCAGATTTTTACCCAACAAAAAATCTCAACCTTGGTCTCCAAATTTTGATTTTTAGGAGGAGAGAAATCCTATGCTAGGCTCACTCAAAAATTCCACTTCTGTGAAAAGCCCTAATTTCCCACAGTAAAAACTGAAAATGCCCAGAATCAAATTATGCTTCAAGAGAAAGATGCACCCATCAATGGAGAGTTAACCTAGCCTCCTTTTGTGAATGGATTGTAGAGAGAGACCCAAAAATTAATAAGCCCTAGCTTATGCAGCTGCACAGTTTCATCTTCTCAAGTTAGCTCTGATACCATGTTAGATTTTTATCATTTAAGCTATATGATCTTAGGATCTTATCTAAGAGAGTAAAAAGCACAACAATCAATCACAATAGACAATGAACACAAAGATTTTCCTTGGGAAAACCATAAAGTAGAAAACCCCTCAATTTCCTCAGAGATAGAATGAGAACCAAAATTAATACCCAAAGATACAAATATGATCTCCTGACAGCAGTTGTCTCTCTCTCTTGTCTCAGCTTCTTGTCTCTCTCAGTTATGTGCTATATCTGAGTGTGAGTGACTGTAATAAATAGAGAGGCTCACTCTCTATTTATATTCTTTCATTCACTTAATATTTGACTATGTTATGTAGGCTTGAGTAATCCTAAATCAGTTATGTAGGATTCAGTAACCACAAATAAGGTACTAATGACCTGAATTACAGCGGAGGGAACTTCCTCGTGACTTTTAGTAATTCTCCCGATAGGAACATCGGGGTACAAATAAATACAATTGATTCTCCTGATAGGAGAATCGGGGACCAATGAAATACAATATATACAAGTGAATATATTCCAAAGTTACAAATACATCAACACATTTTGACCAAGCCTTAGTGACCAGACTGGTAAACCACCCTGCCAACACGCTCTTATCACATTGTCCCTAGGAAACCAATGGGTTTCCTAGCCCCAACCCCACAAACTGATAATCCCAAGATAAGATTTCCTCAATGAAATTATCCATAATGTTTCCATTTCCATATACCAATAGTACAGTTTTCATAAATAAGTTCCGATTTAGTTTTCCACCTCCTCCCTGTAGTTGTCCCCCTCCTCCAAACCTCGATTTCTTCCCCTCCTAGGAATACTTCCACTTCTAAAAATCCAACTTTCCCTCACCCCTCACTTCAAAATAAGAAACCCCTCAATAATCCCCAAACTCTTGCCTATCTACCATTTTCCACCTTCATTAACCTTCTTCTTTGCTCCATTGCCCTCCAAAACATTCATTATGATGACTTATTTTACAATCTAATTCATAATAAAATATTATTTCTTCTATACCTATTTCCTTGAGCTGTTCAATGGTATTGAGACTAGTTGAGTTTAATTCAATGGGTTGAATGTACACCATTTAATGATTCTCGGATTGTTCAATTTAGTACCTTCATGAGACATTGGATCAATTATTAATATTATCCTTCATTTAATATGTTGAATAAAATAAAATTAAATAGTTATCATGTTGACTCTTTCAAATTCGAAGTGGTGGTTTAATTAAATTAGAAAATATAAATTTAGATCATTTGTCTAACATACAGTACTTTATATATATATATATATATATATATATATATATATATTAATGAGTCCTATCTTGACTTACTTAGTACATTCAATAAATTAATAATACCTTCAAATAAACTAATAATACATTTCGATCAATCATCTTTATAATATTTAACTTAGTAATTGAACAATTCAACATTCTCACTTATGATTTTCGTAATGGACATATTATTATTAGTAGCTTTAGTTTAATAATAACCATAATAATAATAATAATAATTAATTATTATCATAATTAATAATAATAAAATTTTATGGTAAATAACAATATCAACATTTATTTGGTTAATTGCTAAGTACCCTAGCACTAATCTAGTACACTTTTATCAATAAACAAGGCATGTTTAATGGTTTAATTAATCACAATTAACAGTTAAATAGTACAACTTTCCAAGGTTTATGTTTGTCAATGACACTTCATATTGACAACACTTATATTAATTGTTTATTACAATGTTTACATATAATTAAATTAATAGATTAATTATACCCACCAGAGTTGGTAGATTTCACTCCAAGAAGACATTTCAAATTTTTTTAGCAGGTTTATTGGTTCGACTCTATCTAGTCCAGCTTGGGCTCTCCTTTGCAGGATCCAGCATTGTGGCTCTGAGGATTGAAGTTTGGACACATTCTTGGAGCATTGGCTCTATTTACTTACGATCTCGGTGCTGTGATTGAAACTTTGATTGATGTGTTCTTGGAGTAGGGATTTGAATATGCATGCTTTGTTGTTTAGGACTATGAAAATCCCCACCCAGCTTGTGCCATGGCAGTGTTCTTGGAGCAGTATTAATTAACTGGAGGTGGATTTTTTGTTAAGATCGCTCCAAGATCGATTTAAATTTTTGTAGGTTCTCTGGTTCGTCTAGCTCCTTGCAGAAGCCTGGCTTTCTCATGCTTAGGGAGGATTGTTATCAACTCTCATTGGCTCACTAGTTGTTCTTGGTCTTGATTCAGTGTAGTGATGTATTGCAGGGCTCTCTATCTGCTCGTGGTGTGTTAGCTTTTTGAAAAAATAGCATTGGTGTTTGGGTGCCCACCAATCTCTGGTTTGTATTGTTTTTTCTAGTTGTTTTTTTCTTTTGTTGGGGTTGTATCATCCTTGTTGAGTTGGCCTTATGGACTCAGGAAAGGACCATCCACTCCCTTTCCCTCCTGATCTGGATGCATTCAAGAAATTGATTGCCTCTTGTGGGAAGAGAAAGGGAGGTCCCTCATAAAAATTTATTAAGAAAGCAGATATCCCATTAGTAGAACATGTTGTTCAAACCTATCAAATGGATTTGAATCTTGTTGATCGTGGGATAATAGGACAATTTATAGGGATTTGACCATCTCCAAAATCCATTGATGGCTGGGTGCAGAGAAATTGGAGACCCTTAGTTTCTAAAGGTATTAGAAGCCACTTTGTAGGAAGAGGGTATTATGTATTTGTGTTTGATTCTGTTGTGGATCGAGACCTTATTTTCTGAAACGGTCCATACTTTATGGGCCCCCAGGGTCTTTATTTGAACAAATGGTCTCCAGAATTTGACCCCTCTCAATATGTTCCCTCAGCAGTGCCTGTTTGGGTTAGACTCCCTCATATCCCTCTGCACAGATTTCGTTGAAAACATTGGAAATAAATTGGGTAAATACATTGATAAGGAAGTAAGGAAATACCAATATTCTTGTGCAAGAATATGTGTCGAAGTCAACCTTGAAATAGGTCTGCTTGAGGCAATTAACCTAACTGTAGCAGATTGATCTCACACCCAGGAGTTAGATTATGAACAAATTCCATTCAAGTGTCTTTCTTGTCATGGTTACAGACACTTCACCCGAAACTGCAAGAAACAAGCAGAAGATGAACAAGAAAAGGAAAAGAATCGGTGGACCCTAATTCAGAAATCATGCCCTCCTAACCAAGAGAATGGAAAAGATGGAAAGGTCAAGAATGGAGTTCAAGTTGACGGGAATGCACATAAATATAATAAATTTGTTGTTCTAGATGAAGAATCTACTACTTTAGAAGAAGGTGAAATGCATGAATCTGCTACTCTAGAAGAAGGTGAAATGCATGATGTAGAGGAGAGGATATTTGAAGATGAAGCAAACCCAATTCTAATGGTTATGCATGGGGATGTTTACACTGATGTTCCCAAATATTGTCAATTACAACTAAATACCTCTCAAAATGGAATTAAATCTTCACCCTCATACGCAGAAATTACTAAGAAGAAACCGGTGGACAGCTCAAGCTCTTCAAAAGAAGACTCTATTGAGAAAACCTCCAAAAAAGGTATTAAATCTCGAAAAGATGTTAGAGAAGAAGAGGTAGATAGGCTAAAGATGTATGGAATCCATCCCACTATAAAAATTTCAATGGGTAGGAGCAAGAGGAACAGGTCCCAAAAGGGAGTAATAACTCCCTCTCTCCCGAATGAGTAATGCAGTTCGTCTCTTGGAACTGTCGGGGATTGGGGAATCCTATCAAAGCTGAATCAATCAAAGATTTGTTGAGAATGGTTAGCTCTAATATTCTCTTGCTCCAAGAGACTAAGATTGATGAGGATTCACTTCTTCTCCTAAGTAATTCAAAATGGAAAATGAGTGTTGGCAAGGTAGTCAGCGCTAGAGGCACCTCCGGGGGTCTCGCTACTCTTTTGTGTGAAGGAAATTTTCATCTTAAAAATTGGTTTATTACCCAACATTGAATATTTACTGAGTTATTCCATATACCAAGACAGACTGTTATAGCTCTATTTAATCTCTATTTTCTAGTCAATTTTTTGGAAAAGAAAGAGTGTTGGAATTCATTATCAGACTTCTTGGATGCCAACTCTCCATCAAATGTTATTTTAGCAAGGGATCTAAACATAACATTGGCCCCGAATGAGAAAAAAGGAGGAATTGTTGGCAAGGACCATTTTCAATACTTGGTTGAGGCATTGATCCAGACCTAGGATCTAATCGATTTTAAACCAAAGAAAGGTCACCTCACCTGGTCAAATAATAGAATAGGGGCAGCCAACATTGTTGCACGACTTGATAGATATTTGGTTAAAATCTCTCTAATGGATGGGAATGTCATAACTTCAAAATTCTACCCAAAATCAATTTCGATCACCATCCTATCTCTCTCTTGTTGGAAAAGGAGGAAGACCTCGGGCCAATACCCTTTCGTTGTAGCCCCCTTTGGATTGAACGAGAAGGGTTCTTGGACACTGTGAAACTTGCTTGGTCGCACTATGTAGTCATCTCTCCCAGTTTCATTTTGGAGAAGAAGCTTAAAAATACCAAGATCGCTTTAAAAAATTGGATAAAGCAGCCCCAAAAAACTCCATCTAGCAATAGAAAAGAAAAAGTTTATGAGTTAGAAGAGTTCCAATTTGAAATGGAAGAAAGTGATATCACCATTTCTTAGCTTGCTCGAGAGAGATGTTTGAAACTCATTTCCTTTCAATATTTCAGACAGGAAGAGGAAGCATTAAGGCTGAAATCTTAGAGTCTATGGTTGAAGGAAGGACATAAAAATTCAACTTTCTTTCACAGACAATGTAGGGACAGATTGTCTAGAAATCACATCTCTGAAATCTCCATGGCAGAGGGGGATATTATCACAGGTAATGCTAATCTAAAGAAAGCTTCTAGAAATCATTTCCAACTCTCGCTCCAAGAGGATGGGATCTCAAATGAAGAAGTGTCTACAGAATTTTTGGCTAATATCCATGCTCTTGTCAGCGTTGAGGAAAACAAAAAATTATTGAAATCATTCTCTGAACATGAAGTCTTGAAATTCATCTGGGAAATGGAGTCAGATAAATCTCTGGGGCTGGATGGCTTTTCATTTCACTTTTATAGAGCCTGCTGGCATATTATCAAAACTAACTTGATCCGCTTGCTGTCTTCCTTCCATAAAAAAGTTAAAGTTGAAGGGTGCACTAACTCCACTTTTTTGGCTTTAATCCCTAAGGAATCTAATCCCTCTTCTTTTGACAGATTTAGACCCATTTCATTGTGTGATGCCTCTTACAAAATTCTAGCTAAGCTCCTTGCTAATCGATTCAAGCCTTTATTAGGAAAGTTGATCTCTCCACTCCAGGGAGGTTTTGTTAAAGGCATACATTTAGTAGATAATGGCATTCAGGTCCAAGAATCCCTGCACTCAAGCTTCCATAGAAAGGATAAATGAATGCTCATTAATCTTGGCATGAAGAATGCATTTGATAGAGTAAAGCTACCCTTCCTTTACAGAGTCCTCCTCTCTTTTGGGTTCAATCCAAAGTTTGTAAACTTGATTAAATCTTGTACTGAAATCCCCTGGATGGCGCCATTAGTTAATGGTAGACCAACTGAATTTTTTCAAGCATCAAGAGGCCTTCACCAAGGATGTCTGCTATCTCATTTTTTATATATTTTGATGGTTGAATCCCTCAGCATAAAACTATTAGTAGCAAAGGAAGAAGGATCCATTCATGGTATTAATATTGCCAGGGGGGTGGACCCAATAAACCATGCCCTTTTTGTTTATGACTCTCTTCTTCTTAGAGGGGCCAAATTTATAATTGCTTGGGCCTTCAATGCTATTCTTTAGAAATATTGCCTAATCTTATGAGCATTGATCAATAAAAATAAAATTGTTGTTTTTGGGTGGAATGTTGATCATGCTTCTACTATTCAAATTGAAAATATCTTTGGATTTTCTGGATTTGATCAGTGGGAGAAGATAAAATATTTGGGACTGCCCCTAACTCTAGGCTCTATTCCTCCCTCTCTTTGGATCGATTTTTTATTTAAGCTTAAAGATAAAATAGCTTTGTGGGGTGGCATGTGGCTTTCCATGGCCAGGAAATTGATTTTGATAAAGGCATCCCTCTCAGCGCTTCCCATTTTCCAATCTTCCCTGTTTCTAGCCCCTAAATCTATTACATCTCAGATCTGAAAAATATTGTGAGAATTCCTATGGAATGGTGGGGAAGGAAGTCAGTCTAATATGCATCTAGTAAGCTAGGACACTCTTAAAAAACCAACTTCTAAGGGTGGATTGCAAATTCGAGACCCTGGGGTGTCTAACTTGGATTTGGGAGGAAAATTCCTTTAGCAGCTATATGTTGATAAACACCATCTTTCCAGCAATATTTTTAGGCTGAAATACCTCAAGGGAAGTTCATTGAGAAATTTAAATTCTTCCTCCACTCCTTCAGGAACAGCTATTTGGAATCTATATCGAAAAGGAATTGATGAGTTCAAGCAGCATCTCCATAGAATTCCAGGTAACGGGAATAAGATTTGTCTGTGGGAGGATAAAATTTCAGGAAATAATCCCCTTTCATATGGTATTATGTTCAAAGAGTTAAATATCTAGATAAAGAACAAAGGTTAGCTCCGGTTGGAAGATTTATGCTCTTGGGATTGTAATGGAAACTGGGTCGGCTGGGTCTTCCCCGAACTACCTGAACATCTCATACCTCAAAAAAAAATTTAGCTTTCTATGCTTACTAGACTAGATCCTGTGCATAGATCTTCCAAACATAAATGGGGCTGGGGTAAATCAGGCTCATATACTGCTGCTAAAGGTTATCTGGTTTTTCAACAACTCCCCCACTATTCCTATCTCCACCCTGCTATATGGAAATCAATTTTGTCTTCTTTCTTCCTTCCTAAAGTTAATCATTTCTCATGGCTTCTAATTCAAAATAAAATTATGACAGGAGATAATCTTGAAAAATATGGCTTTCTCGGTCCATTTCGGTGTTGTTTATGCATCTCATCCAAGGAAACAGCTGTACATCTTCTCATAGCCTACGATTTCTCAATTTCAGTCTGGGATATTGTCCTTCACGGTCTCTGTCATTTTCCTATTCAAAATGGAATAATTTCTCTCTATCAGCAATGGGTAGAGCATTGTCTATTCTCACATGGAGCAAATAAAGACGTGGTAAACATATCCCAGCTTATTCCTAAAGTTTTTTGGTGGAATATTTGGCTTTCCAAAAATAATTTTCTATTCAACAATATCTTTGTGACTCCTCAATCGGTTGCAAAAAAAAACCAAGTGCCATTTTGTTGAAATGGATGGAAAGATGAAGTCGCCCTCCACACTACCAACAAACATTGCAAATTGGCTTGGCTCTATTCTAGCACAAGTGCCAAAGGTCGTTTGTATCCATCCAACATGCCCTTCTCCTTGGCGTATTAGGAAATCAGGTGATGAATTTAATTCATAGTGCATTAATTCTCCTTCAGCTTCTATTTTTTTTTACGGTGCTTCTAAAGGAAACCCCGGCATATCCAGAGCTGGGGGAATGGTGTATTCTTCAGAAAAGATTTTAAAAATCATATTTAGTTGGGGCCTTGGCTTCATATCCAACAATCAGGCTGAAAGCTATGCTCTTCTCAAATCTTGCCAAATAGCTAAGGAGCTTGGTTTTAAGACAATTCAAATATTCAGCAATTTAGAGCTGTTGATTAAAATATTAAACTCAGCAAATCAATTTTACAATCTGGAATTAAATAATATCTTGTAGAGAGTTCAGAATATCCTCAAATATTTTGATAGGGTTCAGTATTTCCACATTCTTTGATATCTTAACAATTCGGCTGATGATATGGAAAACAAAGCTTGCCAATTGGCACAAGATCAACTTTGCATCAATGACAAATCTAGTTTCTTTCATTCTATTCCTTAATTGTAATCAATTATGTTGTATTTAGTCTTTATGGCTCTTATTTTCTTAACCTGTAAGAGGACTTGTAACTTCTTATTCTGATGAATAAGGATTCCATATGAGCATTTTGTAATTGGTTGATTGGCATTTGTCATATCAGTCTAGCATTCTTTCTGGAAAAATTTAAAAAAAAATTTACCTGTTTGAGTTAAAAAAAATTAATAGATTAATTGGCTTGTTTTACACATATCCAATAAATTATCATTCATTATCTGAATTACACATNCAAGGACTCCTCTGTCACCAAAGGACTCTGAGTTTCTCTGCTCCAAATATTTCTGTAGACAATCCACCAGCATAACTTTGCTCTCCAAGTATGACTCTCTAACACCCTCCCTAAGGCCTCTATTTATATGGATGAAATGAGGCAGTTCTCAAGGGTTATGGAGGTTGTGGTAGTTAAGAATATTAATTTAAATGAGCAAACTAATCTTCCATTAGCGCATGGTTTTATGTTTTAATGTTGAGGAAACCATTCGCGGGTCTGTAGTAGAGCGACCCGCGAATGATTCGCGACTCTATAGAAGAGCAACCCGCGAATACAAGGATTCGTGACTTGCTGTATAGGAGACTCACGAATGATGTGCAAGTTGTCAATATAGAGAGTCGCGAATACAACTCAACATGGCAAAATGGCAAAGTAATCAGCTAGGTATATAAGTAATGTACTTCATCATAAGCCAAGGTATAGTGAATATGGGCAACCTCAATCCATAAGTGTCCTTTTGTTTGCCGACATGAGGGATATCAGCACTCGGACAGAGAGGTGCCATTCAGGTGTATAACAATATTACCTACTACAACTTATACAATTATTCAGCGTGTTAAGTATTTGTATATAGATACTAGCGTACATGTACAAAGAGTGCATGCATGGCCAGTGCATTGTCAAGTTAGAAATGTATACTATAAGAACAAATCATCTCGCCTATGCATACCTGCAACCTAATAATAATAATCATCCATGCAAGTAGAGAACACATAAATATAACATAATTATTTCAACATCCCCATTTATTTTAACAGTTAACCCTTTAATATTTCATATGATTAACTTCATGTATGTTTACATTAGTTTAATCAATCAAGTAAAAGAAAGGGTACCTACTACCACTAATTTAGGATCAATGAATACCCAACCCTCAACAATACTAACTAACATATCCTCCCATCCTAACCTACATCTGCATCCTCTGTTTCCTTCCTCTGCTAGTACAAAAGTGGATGACATCTATATTGACCTGACCACATAGAACCTGAGAGCAATAGCATTGGCTAACTAGTGGACCTAGCATCTCCTAGTAGAAATTTGAATGGTATCATCGCAACAACTTAGGGAGTGTGTCTCAACATGTGCCTCCCACAACCTCAGGTATCATAGAAACATAGGGTGGAACATACATCCATCCCTCTCAACATCCTAGGTCTATACCCTATCAAAACCATATTGTGATGCTATCGAGATTATTCGAATGTGTCATCGTATCAACAATTTGATAAATAAGGCTCTTTTCAAAATAGGTACTACACCACACCTCATATCAAGTATCTGACTATTACATAGCCCCTATGTCTTACGGATTAGTACTTTGCAAACATACATTTATAACAATATCTCCATTCAATAATCAGTTGGTCCATATTATCAACATCATTTCATTTCATCACATAAAATCAATAAATAGATCACATCATGGGTTGGTATCCACGTACTACATCATATATATCGCATTTCATCAAGGACGATCATTAAACATACATTGTCATTATGAAAGAAAGGAATCTCATGATAACTACAACATAGTAACTACATAAACATAATATTAACATCATAATCATAGTATCAACATGAGCATAGTAACATCATAAACATAATAGCAAAATATAATTAGGTCTAACATGCCAAAATATAGTTTACTCAGTTTAGTTGATTCCAATGGATAATAAGCAAATGCAGTGTAACAAGTCTGACTGATAACCATGCCTAGTCAAAATATGGGGTGTTACATAGATGTTATATGAAATGACATTGACTATATGGATCACTTGATCAGAAAACTTATTCTAAATCATATAAACCAACTAACAACAAAGATGTGATATTAACTTAAATGGTTTCACGCACCTATTTAGAATATGTGCACATTGTTAATCTAGGTAACTCAATACTTCTCAATTTAAAGAAATTAAATTAATTATTCGTCTACTATGTGACTATTAAGGAAAAAATGTTTTGTATAGATATAAATGGTATTATAGAACTCTCTAGAATTAAGAATACCGCCTTCATGGATGAAAAGTAAAATAATACATCAACTAATACAATTGAAAAAATGATATAACACCCTCAAAACAATCAAAATCCAACAAGGATCCATGAAAACATTACTAGAGAAAAATTGAAAAACATGACTTATTCAATAGAAGATGAGAGAAATTTGAGATAAAATTGATACAACTCAAAAACTCATATAATAGGTAAACCAGAAACATAATTATAATTAAACTTATTGGCAACAAAAATAGGGTATATTGATGTAGGTAAGCATCCCATTTCGACTTCACATTTTCACCCAATGAAAGTGTTAGATGTACAGTATCGGGTCTCATCCTCCATCAAGTCCGGAGCTTATGTTGTATTAAGTTCAGATCCTCTCCATGAGACTTGTTGTGCCAAGTCAAAACTTATGTTGTATTAAGTTCACTAACTTATTGTTTTAAGTTAATGATCTTGTGTTGTATCAAGATAAGACATTGATTAACAAGTCCTATTTGGGAGAGATGCTTGTAATAGGATCTTATGGTTAATATTTTGACCTTATGTTAAGGTCTAAGACTTGTGTTGCATCAATTTTGGAACTTATGTTGTATTAAGTTCACATGACTAATGTTGTATTAGGTCTCGAGGATATACTATGTGATGTATGGTTAGTCATGATCAACAGGTGCTATGAGTCTCTTTTTGGGATTAGCTACCCCTAAAGTGATTTACTATAGCATGTGACTATATTACTCGAGTTAATACATATGATCATAGGTTCGAATCAATTTTTAACCTATGGACCATGAGTATGATATTATATAGAATTAATTAAAACACATATGGACCATGCAGAGAAAATTAATATCAGCACAGAGATGGAGATATAATTCAAATTTCCCATGTATTCCACCAAGTGAACTCGAATTGATAAGATATCGATTGAGTATTAGTTATTATAAACAAAGTTCAGTTAATTAAGGAAACAACTCCTTAATTTATGAAAGTGGTTGTTGGAGATGACACTGATGGAGAAACACTAGTTCTGTTCAGTTACATTCAGTTATGTTCAGTTACATTCAGTTTTATTCAGTTACATTAACTTCTATCTAGTTACATTCATTTTTGTTTAGCGACATTCAGTTACATTCAGTTACGTGCAGTTCCATTCAATTCAACAATCAGTTAACAACTCAGTTAGAGGCAGTTAAACTTGGTGAATTAATGGAGGGCGCATATCTTCAGTATGGGAGATAATTATGAAGTTCCAAATTTGCACCAAGTCTATGGGGGTGGATGGCTGAAGATTAGACAGTGTTAACAAGTTACTGAAGCATGCAAATATTCGCTACCTTCTTTCTATAACTGATTTTGGCTTGTTGTTAAAGTGTTATTCACTTGGAAAGACTAATACAGCATTCCATTTTATCTCTACTCTCTTGTGCTCTCAAAAAAAACAATATGTTATTGTGTTGTAATCATTCTCTGTCGATTATCAATCATACTAATTGTTTGTTGGGTTTTTTATCCTCTGAATCAGTGGAGGGTTTTCTCAGGGTATATTTTATGTTTTATGGTTTGATTTTTTTATGTCTCTGGATTATTGATGATATCTATCTGCACTATAATTTTGGATTAAATTTTTTAAGTTCAAATTTATTCATATTTGCTCAAACACTAACAAAAAGGGCCCAATTACACCTTCCTCCACTGAAAATAGAAAACCCTTTGGTTATGGATTGATTATCGTAATCTAAAGATATGAAAATATGAAATGCAACCACTATGATATGCAAGATTGCAATATTAAAAATATATAACAATCCTATCTAGGAGAAGTAACTAAAACTAGTAATATAATGGATAGCAACGGAGAAATTGTGGCACTACCATATTTAAAAACAAACCTTTGACAACCCAAACCTTTGAATTTTTTTAATTATATTTTTTTCCTATGTTTGTACCGAGAGTAGCGAGTGCTTGCAACCCAGTATGGGGGATATGTGTCATGTTACATGTAACAGACTAACGTTATTGAGTCGAGAGGCGCTCTATAGCCCAATATGGGGTAGATGTTGTAACGTTACGTAATGTTGTAACATTACGTAACGTTGTAACGTTACGTAACGTTGTAACGTTACATAATGTTATGTCGGCTATAAAAAAAAATAGAAAAAAAATTAGAAGTAACGTTACATAATGTTATGTCGGCTAAAAAAAATAGAAAATTAGAAAAAAAACAACAACTATATAAATAGCAAGAAGTATCACAAACTACATCATAGCTAGCTACCTTGATCCAGCAACAGCAACAACCACTGCGACAGCAACAATAAACCCAGGTAAGAATTTTAAATTTGCTAATCGACAATCAATTCAGATATTCTTTTTGCTGGTAATCAATTCAGATATTATGTGGCTGATATCCAGGTTCAAATTATTTTCATATTCTATGGCTGATAAACGAGCCACTTATTTCCAATTTCTTTCACCAATACGTTTAGCCTAGCTTTCAATATGCGTAACCTAGCTTTCAATGCGTTACGCCTTACCTTACTTACATACGCATCCATCTTTGAGGGAGGGAGGACGTGAGTTTTTTCTTTTCTGTCTCGTGCACAGCGGTTCCTTCTGAACCTAGAAAACGTTCTGGCGATATTTAATGGGCAAGAAAAACATATCAAATTGCTGCTATATAAAGCTTATCTAATTGTATGATTCTCAACTTCTCCCCAGAAGAATTCTTGATTCAAATAGTGAGAACGTGATAAAAATAAAAATACAATGACAGCATAACTTTATTTGTTTGTAGTGTGGAGCAGCATCATTTCTAGCACAGTTGAAGGGACGCGTATTCATACTGAACCTTTCACTTGAGTTCTAATAATTCCATAGCATTAATCAGACTCCCCCGAATATCAAGCTTCGGTTGGCCGTAGTTTGTACAGATCGATTCATGGAAAAAGCATAAAAATGTCTACATGGAAAGAGGTAAGCCTTAATTTTTTGTACAAGCAGATTGATTTAATCACTAACATGACAACCAGGTGCGAGATCTTTCATTATGGACTTTCCTTAATTGTTTGGTAGATGTTGTTGTGAGCAAACCACCATCCATTTCCTACTGTGAATAGTCGATAGGGTTGTAGTTAAGCACATAATTATATTTCGCCATTAAAATTTGAGACAATTTTGGGATTTTTTTGTGACATGTGAGAGTCAATGGAAGATCACCGTGTGCTGTTCAATTATTCTAGAAAAGCAAATCGAAGATTTTGAAAAGCACTCTAAAAATATCGTGGAAAGTTCAAGTTTATTTTATGTATTTATATTGTCCGCAGATGATATGTTTATTTTATTTTTAAATAATAATAAAATTTGATATGTTTTTATTTTTATTTTCTAAATAATTAAAAAATTTATAGAAGATATTGATTTATTTTTTAATTGTCAAAATATTTTGATATTTATACAAAATTATTTACAATAAAGAATATCCTAATCATAATGTACTAAGATATTTATGTTTCAAAATTATTTACAATAAAGAATATCCTAATCATAATGTACTAAGATATTTATGTTTCAAAATTATTTACAATAAAGAATAAATAAAAGAATATTTATACTTGTAAATAAAAAATTTAATCTAGGGAAGATGTTGAAATGTTCTTACTTAACAAAAACAGCACAATATGAGGAAGATGTTGTAAGGTTCTCATGGTTTTATTGTACATTTGCAAATAGTTTTAAAACCATGTGCAAGGCCTCTTAAACAACCCATGGTTTTATTGTGCATGGTTTAGGAGAGCCTTGCAAATGGTTTTAAGACCATGTGCAAGACCTCCTAAAAAACCCATGGTTTTAGGAGGCCCTTGCACATGGTTTTAAAACCATGTATAGGGGAGATGTTATGATGTTCATACCTAACAAAATAAAAAATATTATATGTCAGCCATAAATAATATTAAATATTAATAATAAAAATATTATATGTCCACCTTAAATAAAAATATGTGTCTTTTAGTTTGAATCAAATCAATGGCTATATATAGGGCACACCAAATATAGCTCCATGAGTGCAATACTTAAGAAGAAGTACTTAAGAAGAGGTTTGCACTTGGAGAGATTTGATCCCTCTCGGTGCTTGATAGAGCCTAGGATTTGGATCTATGTTGGTGTACCAAAAATGAAAAGTAATTTTTTTAATGTCAGCTCATAAGATTATAAAAAAACTAATAAAAAATAATTAAAAATCCATATTCACTAATTGCGCCGAGAGGCGCTCTACAGCCCAGTATGGGGGAGATCTTGTAACGTTACATAACGTTATGTAACGTTACGTAACGTTATTTTTATTAATAAAAAAAGTAAAAATTTTAATTATAAGCCAAAATAAATGTCGGCGAGAAAAACAACCTAATATGGGGGAGATGTTGTAATCTTCCTAACCTAACAAAACAATAAAAAGGTAAAAAATTAATTATTCGTAAAAAAAATGTAGGTGAGAAAAAAAAACACAATATGGAGGAGATGTTGTAATGTTCCTACCTCACAAAATAATAAAAAATAATAAATTGAATTATCGGAAAAAAAAATGTTGGCAAGGTTTTAAAACCAGGTGCAAGGCCTTCTAAACAACCCATGGTTTTATTGTAAATAGCTTAGGAGGGCCTTGCACATGGTTTTAAAACCATGTGCAAGGCCTCCTAAACAACCCATGGTTTTATTGTACATGGTTTAGGAGGGCCTTGCAAATGGTTTTAAGACCATGTGCAAGGCCTCCTAAACAACCCATGGTTGTAGGAGGGCCTTGCATTACATATGGTTTTAAAACCATGTATGGGGAAATGTTGTAATATTCGTTCCTAACAAAATAAAAAATATTATATGTAAGCCATAAATAATATTAAATATTAATAATAAAAATATTATATGTGGACCTTGAATAAAAAGGATGTGTCTTTTGGTTTGAATCAAATCAATGGCTATATATAGGACACACCAAGTTGATAGTTCATTGAGTGCAATAACTAAGAACAGGTTTGCACCTAGAGAGATTTGATCCCTCTCGGCGCTTGATAGAGCCTATGATTTGGATCTACGCTGGTTAAATAAAAATGCAAAACCAAATAAATGTCATTAAAAAAATAGCACTGCAAGAGATTGGATGCATCTCAGTGCTTGATAGATCTGCCTTTTGGACGGATATATGTTGGTTTATTGCACTGAGAGTAGCGAGGTGCTTACAACCCAGTATTTGCATCGGGTGTAGTGCGGTGCTTCCAACCCAGTATGGGAGAGATGTGTAACGTTACATGTAACGAACTAATGTTATGTACAAAAAATAAAAAGTAATTAATCTTTTTTATGTCGGCACATAGGATTAAAAAAAAACCATATTCGTTCATAAATAAAAATGTAAAACCAAATAAAATATCATTAAAAAAATAACACCTCAAGAAATTGGATGCGTCTCGGTGTTGGATAGATCAATGTTTAGGATGGATATATGTTGGTTTTATGAGCCAACATGATTTTTTTTAATTACTTTGTATTTTGGTAATGTAATGTTATGTTATGTTATGTTATGTTACATTACATTAAGTGACAACATCTCCTCCAATATACATTATACCAGCGTAGATCCAAATCCTAGGCTCTATCAAGCGCCGAGAGGGATCAAATCTCTTCTTAGGTATCCATTGATTTGATTCAAACCAAAAGACACATCTTTTTATTTAAGGTCCACATATAATATTTTTATTATTAATATTTAATATTATTTATGGCCGACATATAATATTTCTTATTATTTTTTATTTTATTAGGAACGAACATTATAACATTTCCCCATATATTGTTTTAAAACCACATGCAAGGCCTTCTTACAACCATTGGTTGTTTAGGAGGCCTTGCACATGGTCTTAAAAACATTTGCAAGGCCCTCCTAAACCATGTACAATAAAACCATGGGTTGTTTAGGAGGTATTCTAGATGGTTTTAAAACCATGTGCAAGGCCCTCCTAAACCATGTACAATAAAACCATGGGTTGTTTAGAAGGCCTTGCACATGGTTTTAAAACCATGTGCAAGGCCAACATTCTTTTGAGGATAATTCAATTTTTTTATTTTTTATTATTTTGTTAGGTAGAAACATTACAACATCTCCCCCATATTTGGTTTTTTTTGTTTTTTTACAGATAATTAAATTTTTACTTTTTTATTGTTTTGTTAGGTAGGAAGATTATAGCATCTCCCCCATATTAGGTTTTTTTTGGCCGACATTTATTTTGGCCTATAATTAAAAAAATTATTTTTTATTAATAAAAATATCGTTACGTAACGTTACGTAACGTTACAATATCTCCCCCATACTGGGCTGTAGAGCGCCTCTCGGCGCAATTATATTACATTAAGTGACAACAACTCCCCCATATTGGGTTGTACAGCACCAATAAATTTGTTATCTAAGTTTAAAATGAATCTATGTCGATTGTAATTTCTTTATTTTATAAATAAACTTAATATATGTATTTTTTTTAATAAATATATTAATGTGTTTTATCATTTTGTTAAATTTAAATTTTTATCCTTATTTTGTTGAGTTACTTAACATCTCTCATATTTATTAAACTATAGGGCAACTTGCTACTCTCACTCAAAAAAAAAAATACCACTATATACTACACTCTAATAAAAAAATAATACTCTAATACCTTTTGTCTTACGTGTATTTATAATACTCTGATAAAACTCTCAAAATTGTCGATGCTCTAATAGCTTTCTTCCTACGTGTATTTATTAGGGTAATCCCTGGCTCTATGTGGCATAATGAACTGCTAATTCATCTTTACAAGCTAAGTCACCCTGTTCGGTTGTTTTGCACCTTCAAAATCGAAATGTTGTATAGCATTTTAGTTTCATTTGGGATTTTAAATGAGGTACAATATTTTAATTTAAGTTTTATATTTTTTTTAACATGTTTTAGATTTTAAATAAGATGTCGTATTTTTTAAATATATGTTAATCATTCATTGGGTTGAGAGGGGTTGAGAGGCGTTCTATAATTTATTATAAGAAGATCTTGTAATGTTACATAACATTATGTAACGTTATTTTTATTAATATTTTTGGAAGATGTTGTAATCTTCCTACTTAACAAAACAATAAAAAAATAAAAATTTAATTATTCAAAAAAAAATGTGGGTGAGAAAAAAAACACAATATGGGGGAGATGTTGTAATGTTCCTACCTAACAAAATATTAAAAATAAAAAATTGAATTATCACCAAAAAAATGTTGGCCTTGCACGTGGTTTTAAAACCAACCATGTGTAATGCCTTCTAAACAACCCATAGTTTTACTGTACATGGTTTAGAAAGGTCTTGCACATGGTTTTGAAACCATGTGCAAGGCCTCTTAAACAACTCATGGTTTTATTATACATGGTTTAGGAGGGCCTTGAAAATGGTTTTAAGACCATGTGCAAGGCCTTTTAAACAACCCATGGTTGTAGGAGGGCCTTGCATATGGTTTTAAAACCATGTATGGGGAAATTTTGTAAGGTTGGTTCCTAACAAAATAAAAAATAATAATAAATATTATATGTCAACCATAAATAATATTAAATATTAATAATAAAAATAATATATGTGGACCTTAAATAAAAAGATGTGTCTTTTGGTTTGAATCAAGTCAATGGCTGTATATAGGACACACCAAAGTTGATAGTTCATTGAGTGCAATCCCTAAGAAGAGGTTTGCACCTCGAGAGATTTGATCCCTCTCTGCGCTTGATAGAGCCTAGAATTTGGATCTATGTTATACAATTTTCCTTCGAACTTTATATTCGATTATGTCATTTTTTTAAATAATGTTATGATTCATTATCACATTGATGAGTTCAGTGTTCATGGTTTAATCAATATATTGGATTTTATTGAAAAAATTTATATTTTTTTAATTTCTAAATTAATAGTCTCATTAGCTTAAATGCTGAATTTTATGAATAATTTTTTACCAATTTTTTTCAAAATTTCAAGGTTTCCAAACTCAAACACTAACTCGAACCAAGTGGCTTAGTCTACCAATATAGTTAAACAAGTATCATCACTTCAAGGTTTCTGAAACCAAGGTATTAAATCCAAGTCCAAAGTCTCTATATTCCTAATACCTTGTGCAAAACAAACTAGTTCATTCTGGACATGTATCGATACTGATATCGATACATGTCCAGAATGGAACGACCTCAACACACTCCCTAGAATTGCTTCAAGGTATTTATGTTGGATTAAGGTTGAACATCTAAACAGGGTTACCATGCACAACTAATTTTTTATGGATTACGTAAAAACTTAAATCAAAATCATCATCGAAATATGACAAGTTATTTTCTGAATCCATATATGTCAACCTAAAATCAATATATAAGGTTGAAGATTTATCATTTTGTTTTTGACCAACAGCTCCATGTCCAATGCATCAATATTTCCCTCATTCTTTGGGTTTTGAAAAATAAGACATCATATTTCAGGTCCTTACAAAGTGTTGGTTTCTAAAATTTTCTGGTGTTTCATTTATTAATGTTAGGTTCATGTAACATTTCTTTTGATTTTCTAATTTTTTTAGTAACAAAAAATGCAAAGTAAATGTAATTGTGTAACTTTTTTATTTGGAAAGAATGCTAAGAAAATATCTATAAATTTCTAGTTAGAAAGAAACTAAATATTTTGTCACCATGTTAATGGGTAAAATGAAAGTTAGTTTCATAGAAACTCATATTACACACCATTATATAGAGAGAGTTATTGTTTAGGCAATATTCACTTTACATGTTATCATCGACATTCTTCATGCTATCTGTTTATCAACTATCAGTTATTTTTTATATTTTTTTTCCTTTTATCTCACATTCTTCTAGTTATTACCATGAATTGTTGGTTATCCGTTCATCAATTAAGGGTTATCCATGCATTGCTACCAGTTATCCATTCATCAACAAGCTATCAGTTATTTTTTATATTCTTTTTTTTATAATTATTTACTTCGAATTTTGAACGACTGCCATAAAATCAATCTCGACATTACAATTGTCTCATCCTCGTCCGTAAAAGAAATAGCATTCCTCATCCGTAAAGGAAAAAGCATAGGTCGTAGTCCACCCCAAATCTCAAATAAAAACATCCATCAACGTAATTAAAACACTTCAATTACAACTAAAAGCAACTAATAGTTTAATTATGTTTTCTTGAAATTTTGCCAAATTTTTTAAAAAGGACAATAATTTCAGGGTGGTTCCTTTTGGCAAGAAAAGAGGTTACACAAGAGTCCCATTTTCTTATTGAGGGAAGTTGATTATTGGGATCATCCTTAACAAACATGTACCTTCAAGCCATCCAACAGATCAACACTCTTGTTCCGTTAGATAGCTTGAACGTACATATTTTTATCCAACAAATCAATGCTCTTGGTTCGTTAGATAGCTTGAATGTACATGTTTTTTAAGCTCAGATAATTATTGAAAACATGATACCAATTTATTTAATAAATATCATATAAAATAGTCGTGCTAACCTTTAGACAATCGGCTGATAGAGATAGGGAAAAGGTAAGGATCTTGACCAACAGGTCCACTATCGTTTTCAGAAACCAAACGATAGTGAGTTATTTCCTCAATCGTTGAGTATTTTTGTTCATATTCATCAAAACAATGGTATTTCTTAAATAATTAATATCCTTTGCTTGCATTTGTTTAAAGGAGTAGTCTAACGGGTCGACGATTTCGCCCGGCGTTAGACTATTCCGTCTACCCAGACTACTCCGTCTACCCACTCCGTTAACTATCTCGTCCTCTGGATTAAGGCAAATCCATCCAGCCAAGGGCCCCACATGAATCTTTTTCTAAAAGCTATCGATCTATTCCTGCAAAATCAAGAAAATCAAGCAAAAGAAGGGGGTATGAATTGCAGTATGGAGCTCTCATTAGGTTTGAGTATTGGTATTGGACAACAAGATTGCAGTATAGAGCTCTCATTAGGTTTGAGTATTGGAAACAATATTTCGATGCTGAATCTTGGCAACAAGCTTAACTTCATTCATAAAAATTTTATTTCCTTGCATAGATGACAATGAAAGTTTCTTTACTGCTATTTTTGTCCCATCTGGAGTAGTTCCCTGAGAAATTCAAAGAACGTAATCTGAATATTTAGTCTATGGTGTTTCTCTTGAATATTTTGAATTCACTACTTTATATGTTGGCTGAATCTTGGCAACAAGCCTAACTTCATTCAACAATTATTTATTTCCTTGCATAGATGATAATGACAGTTTCTTTACTGCTATTTCGGTCCCGTCTGGAGTAGTTCCCTGAGAAATTCAGAGAACGTAATCTGAATATTTAGTCTATGGTGTTTAGCTTGAATATTTTGAATATTGTACTGAGCACTTATATATCGACAGATTACCGGCTATTATAATTTAAGATTTTGTAAACCATTAAACTGGAAGAAAAAAAATTCAACTTAGTTACCTTATATACAGGGCCAAATCCTCCCTCCCCAATCTTGTTACCATCATGGAAATTTTCTGTTGCAGTTATCAATTCTTCCATGTTAAACAATATATATTGATCCCGTCTGATCAATGTGGCTTCCTCTGTTTCCTCGTGATCTGTATAATCAAAACTCATGAATAACGAAACATTGCAGACTGTTCTAGCGGCCTGGATTAAGTCTTCTATTAAACAACATTGTAGTGAAAAAAAATGGCAAAGGTGATAGATCAGTATGGGCTCATACCGGCAAAGGTGATAGATCAGTATGGGCTCAGTAGGTCAATCTTTTGCCTGAAGATTGTACTGAAACCTTTCCATGTGATCTTCCAGACTTTCATCTTCTTTCTGTGTCATCTTAAAAATTTCCTCACGAAGATAATGTGCTGTGCAAAATATTGACAAAGGTGACAAACATTGTAGTGAAAAGAAAATGGCAAAGGTGATAGATCAGTATGGGCTCAGTAGGTCAATCTTTTTCCTGAAGATTGTACTGAAACCTTTCCATGTGATCTTCCAGACTTTCATCTTCTTTCTGTGACATCTTAAAAATTTCCTCATGAAGATAATGTGCTGTGCTTTACAGTAGTCTTGGTATTTCCCAGATTCAATTAAAACAATAGCAAGGAAAAAGGAAAAAACGATGGCAAAAACGTCGCATGTCTAGACTTATTTTCGGAAAATGGAATTAATGTCATCCGAAAATAGTCGTTGGAAGTTCCCTTACCTTTGCCTCCACATCTACAAGGGCGAGTGATGAAGGAGTAAATTCCTTCCCACCATCTATTTTGAGGACAATCCAAGATTTTCCACCCCGAGGTCTTCGTTACCAGAGTTTTTGGCATTTAATCCTCAATCCGGTCTGCAAAATTGTCGAAGCCTACTTCTCTCGTTGAAAGGGCTTCAGCACTTGTCTAATAAAATGATGAGTGGGAATGAACTGATAAATGTTGTGAATGGAGGAGGCCTGGAAGTTCAAAATCTAGCAAATCATAGTCTGCAAAAGGATAAAGGTTTAGTGAGGACAAATTTGAACAATGAAAGACACGCTGTGTTCGTCTCAAATCGGAGAAGGTGAAGTTATTTTTGGGAGAGGACATGGACCTCAGTGAAATTATGGATTTGCAAGACATTGCTTTGGTTGGTCAGTTATTTGGCCACCTTATTTCCAATTGATCCCCATTCTTTTAGATTTAGAACTGGTGCCTAAGTTAGGGTATTGTCTAGAATTTCAATTTCTGTCAAAACCATGGCGGGCGTTTAAATTTAGAACTGGTGATGATGAAGATTCTTGAGGGAAAATGGATTTGGAGGAGCACCATGTTAGTATTTAATAAATGTTTCTCTTGTTTCGAGTTAAGGCCAGAAAAATCTCCATTCTACGCGTCTGGATCAAGCTTCTAGCACTCCCCTTGTGTTCTGGAACAAGCAAGCCCTCAAGGTCATTGGAGGACATTTGTGAAAATTTCTTGATTTGGGTGAATGATGCAATCCTAATAAAATGAGATCAGTAGCCCGTATTTGTGTAGAAATTAATTTGAAAGGTCTCCTCGATTGTATGGAAATCAAGGCCACCAGATTTTGGACTATGCTCGTATTCTTTTCAAGCGGTCAGCTTGCTACCTGTATGATCATTTTAAAGGAGACTGCAATGTTTTATGAAAATCGGCTGAAGGTTTTTTTCCAAGTCAGAGAAGTTTGTTTACTCATTAAAAAAGTTACTGAGACTTTTGTTGGATATGTATCTATGTTCTCCAAGGCAATTGCTCTCTCCCACTATTCCTGGCAAGACATCTGATTCTATCGGGACCTTAGTGAAAGATCAGACCCCTACAACTTACAAGGGATATCCCTTCGATGTGCAAGCATGAGAGTAGAAGGGATTTTGAGGTTACAAGGGCTTTGAGGAAAAATATTGTTGTAGGCGCTCTAGGATGAGACCCTTTGGAGGATCCGGTCATCATATTACGTTCTCTGAATTTCTCAGGGAACTACTCCAGACGGGATAGAAATAGCAGTAAAGAAACTGTCATTGTCATCTATGCAAGGAAATAAAGAATTTCTGAATGAAGTTAAGCTTGTTGCCAGGATTCAGCATCAAAATCTTGTTGCCAATACTCAAACCTAATGAGAGATCCATACTACAATCCATACCCCTTCTTTCGTTTCCGTTAAGGTTAAGGTTTCGACATAGTTGAAATGACTGAAGAATGTAGAAAATAGAACTTGATTTTCTTGATTTTGCTTTCAGAAAAAGATTCATGTGGGACCCTTCGCTGGATGGATTTGCCGGACTCACAAGGACGGGATAGTTAACGGAGTGGGTAAACGGAGTAGTCTAACACCAGGAGAATGTTAGAATAATCAAACCCATAGTATTACCCACTTAGACATTAATTCATTTATTTTTGTCTTATTTGCCTAGTTCATGAGTCCCACCATGTGCAAGTTGCTAATTCCCTATCCATAGAGGTCAAACTTGCCATATTTGACTCATGTAGCACTTGGGAAAGCCTTAGGAATCAAATCTGCTTTATTCCTGGCCTCCTAGGCACCCTTCTGCTTTTTCTGCTTTATTGCCTACTTTTTCAGTGTTTTAAGGCACATAGGAAAGCAAGACTAGGTGAGGTGAACTTGTTTTTTGACCCTTTCATCCTCCACTCTTTCCTCCATGCAAAAGCATGTATGAGCTTCCATTCCACCACTCATTAGCTTTCCCATGTGCCCTTGCCAATTCGTGAGCCTCATGACAGATTTGGGATCAGCTTTTTACACCTATGGGGGATTTACCTATTTTGGGTAAGCCTGCTTTATGCTAGTTTTGGATGCCTCCTTATGCATTCGATATATTGATGTATTCTATATATTCAGCAACCTATTTTATTACATGGTTGGCTATTGTACACTCAGTTAATATAATTTTGTGTTACAGCTCCATATTCAGTCTCCATTGTTAGCAATTTTGCATGATCAATTGATAATTGTTGTGGGTAAAATTAATCTACTGCTGGCCTGAATTTCTACATGGTATCAGAGCCATTGTAGGTTGTTACTCTCCTTCAAAAAAAAATTTGCAGGTTCGACATCAAGACTAGGAGCCTTCTACTGACAGCCGGGACATATTTTCTAAAGCTATGAATTCACAGAAAACTATCTTGACTCCCTTCAACTATTTTGAATGGAAAGCAGAGATGGAGATCTTGTTGAGAGTGAAATGCCTCTATAGGGTGACTATGGCTATAAAATCAGAGCCCAATGCTGCTACAGAGAAGATCAAATGGCACAATCGGAGAGATGAGGCCTATGGCCTCCTATGTCTCAGTATTTCCCGAGACCTCCTTTTCCATCTCGATGGATTAACTTCACCGGATCAAGTACGGGAGAAGCTTTCTGATCTTTTTGGAAAGACAGATGAGATGAGGGGACATCAGATCAAAAATGAGCTGATTTCTCTGAGTCCCAGTAGCTTTGAATCCCTGCAGCTATATTTCTCCAAGTTCAAAGCACTAGTTTTGCAGCTGAAGCAGTGTGGTATCGAAAAGAAAGATGATCAGCTCATATTGGCCATCCTATAGAAGCTAGGACTTGACTACTCAGTCTTTGTTTCGACCTTCTATGCCACAAAACTCACAGGTCGAACCTGGAAGATGCCTAGCCTTGCAGATTTCATGGAATCTCTCACACAAGAACAGGACAAGCTGGTGATGATGGGCACCATCAAACCATCCAAAGATCAAGCTTTGATTGCTGGAGATTCGAGGGTGGATTCAAAAATCAAAAAGAAAGCTAAAAAGCCACCTGATCAAAGAAGAGACAAGAAGCAGTCTCCAGAGGATCAACAAGGTCCCAAGAAAAATACCCAGAAGAAGAAAAACAAAGGTGAAATGAACAAGTGCTCATACTGTTCAAAGGGAAATCACACTGAAAGCTCTTGTATGAAAAAGCAGATTGATATGCTAACCAATCTCCTGGAGAAGAATGGAATCTCCCTTCCAGAAAGCTCAAAGAAGAGAGAAGGAGGATCAAGTTATGATGATAGAGAGAGAGTTCATGCTCTAGTTGCTGGCACATCAAGATCACCCAGTTTGATCATAGATTTTGGAGCTTCAAGACACATGGTTTTGACTAAGGGGGCCTTCTCCTCGCTGGATATGTCAAAAGGACCATCTATTGTACTGGGAGATGACTCTCTCACTGAAAGTAAAGGCAAAGGAAGGATAGATCTTGATCATGGTAACTTCAACAATGTGTTGTATGTCCCTGGTCTCGCCTCCAACCTTCTGTCAGTGTACCATATGACCCACACTGGGTCTCCTAAGAAATTCATATTCTCCCCCAATGAAGTTGAGATCACAGAAATATCAAGTGGTAGAGTCATTGCAAAAGGAGTAGCGAATCATGCTCAAAAGGTGTACATGTTTTCACACTTCCTACCTTAATCAAACC